>JAKUCA010000594.1:0-11984 GCA_030567025.1 Geotrichum europaeum | reverse complement strand
GTGCCAGCTTCTAGCTCTCGTTTGGTACCGTTCTCGACTGTGTAGCTCATTCTGGGCTCATCACCCAAAATACGTTTTTACTGTAATATTTAATTTTTACTTCTTGGTATTTTGTACCTTCATTTTACTTGACCTTACGAATTTACTACTACCACTTGATTCACGTTGATTTCTAGTTTGTTTTTAAATAAAAAAGTACAGTATGCTACCTAGGTTTTCCAGGTTTATGTCAAAGAAAAAAAAAAAAAAAACTAACATTATTTTCATCTACCTTAGACATGATTCCTAAGTCTTTTTCGCATCTTTCAAGGCATGCCGTCTTGTCAAAGACTCTGTTTGCCACACACTCATCTTCTTTCACTCAACCAACCTTTTTCGTTACAACGAACCAGCTTGCTCGGCAGCAGTCGCAACTTGTTCTCAAAAACGATGCAACATTCACGGAATCTGACTACCCTTATTCGAGCAATAGCACATATACTCACAGCTACTCAGCGATTTGCAACTCGTCACTTTTCCCGACACTTTCACCTCTTGTCACGCTAGACGATGACAAGCGAAGAGAAGCAATACTGGAGAAGGCGGCTAACTCGCCTGGGTCTCATGAGAATTCAAGTCACCGTAACCATGTGAATATCTCGAATCCTTTAACGTTAGACACACTAGTACGGAGGAATTCGTTCTCTTCAGTTGATGACATTGTAGCTGCCACGCCGCACAGATCAATCCGACGGTTCAGCCATACGCGCGAGCAAACTGCTTCTCATTTGCCTAAAACGCCGCCACCCTCGCCAGTAACTGGTCCAGTCAACCCTGATATCAATCCCATAGATCTCGAACTTACTCCACTTACCATCGAAGAGTCAAGTTTAGAAAAGCTTTCAATATCATCGCACTCTACTCCTCTTGATCCCACATCCACTGAACCCGTGCCGGAATCTTTTGAGCAAGTGCAAGAATTGTTGGTAGAGGAAGAATTGCAAACTTGTTTGGGTTTGGATCAGAAAGACCTAAACTCAAGTTCCAAGGTGAAAGAGTTGACAGAGTCCCCAGTCAGCGTACCTGAGGAAGAATCAGCTTCCACCGAAACCCTTTCGCCAAGCCCTTCATCTGGCCTAACAGAAGCACAGATTCTGCTTAAGCAGAAACTGGAGAATGACCTGCTTGCTTCTATCAACACACAGACCTTACCAGAAGTTATTGCATCTTTTAACACTTTTAAAGCCAACAACGTCACGCCGCCACTCAAAATTTACGAATCATTCATTGCATATCTCGTTAAGAATCTTCATTATGACAATTACAATCCTGAAAACATTTCAAATGTGCTCACTGTCTACAGTGATCTTGTCTCTAAAAATATCAAACCTAGCAAATCGGTTTATACATCTGTAATCATTGGTCTGACCTTTTTCGCGAAACGGGTTAAAACTCATAAGGAACTGAGTACGGCCTACACCCGGGTGGCGAAACGTCACAGTGATCACGTCCTAAGCTCCGTGAAACGGGCCATGCATGACGGTGATTCGTCAGTTGCATTCTACAAAATGGCCATTGACATATTCGAGGCCAGTAATCTAGTCAAACCCCAGCGATACCCCACGGTTGTATATCAACAAATTCTTGACGCTTGCAACGCAGTCGGGAATTATTCGCTACTTTACCGTGTCATCAAGTTAATGGAACTTACCAACTGTACTCTTGATGCCGATATCTTTGTCTCTCTTTTGAAAGGATACGGAAAGTACAGTGATGTTGTTGCGTTTGTGGAGACCTTTAAGCACTACAAGGCACTCGCCGGCAATCTTGTCAATAAAAAGGAGTTTGATGTCTATGCGTCTTTAATCGGGGCTTACTTTGACAGTGGGAAACCAGAAGATGCCTTAACATTTTTCAACAAGATTCTGGATAATAATGTTCCTGGATCAGCTCTCGTTCCTGTGGTATCTGAGATTGTGAACTCCTTCTCGCGAACCGGTGATTATCTTTCTGCTGTTAAATGGATCAAACGTGTTGATGGTGATGCTAAGCTGGCGCCAGTTAATCTGTCAGCTCTAGTTTACACCATGAGTGCAATTGCAGATGCTGGTGACATAGCTACTGCGCGGGAGCTGTTTGATTTTGCTGCTTCTAAAAAGGATGCCAAAAGCTCGTTGTTTGACGTTACTAGAAGTGACTTCGTCTCATTGTGTGTCAAGGCTAATGATCCCGAGTCTTTATATAAGGCGATCAAGGAGACCCAACTGAGAGATGGTGTCTGGGACTTGACTTCTGTTGTAAACGTGTCTCGCTACCTGCTTGATATTGGTGATATTGACTTTGCATTGCGGATCTTTGAAATTCAGACCAAACGTTACTTTGATTATATGGCTAGCAGAGGTCTTCCCGTCGACAATCAAGGGTTTGATGCTCTTGATCAGTTGCTTGGAGCCTTGAAGGAGACTGGACATTTCGATACTGCCTCTGCGTTGAGTCTATTGCAATCCAATGTTTTCAAATCCCAATTTTTATCGGACACCAATAGCACCTTCATTGAATGCTTGAAGACTCTATGGAGCAGTCATGCTGATGGCACTTTGAAAAGTCTCTTGTCTGAAAAGCCCTTTGTGATTGCTGATATTGTTAATGTGCACGTCAAGTGGATTAAAGAAAGCCAAACTTCAATGGGCTTGTCTATCCCGACGTCTTTGCTTCAAGATCTTCGCAAAAACTTTAGAGGTCTCATCAACATTTTGGTAGATGTTGCGCCTGCGGTTAGCGAGGAGTTTCAAAAGAACGTCGCTTGTACGCTTGATATCCTGAATGAAACTGAACTTGCTACAATCTGGAAAGATGTTTGTGTTTCAACCTATCATGCCTCGGGAATTTCTATGGAGCCTGAAGCAAGTCTCCCTGTTATTTCTGAAAATCGTTTAATCACCAACCAAATCATTATTGCATCGCAAAACACCAATACTCTTGTTAATGCGTTTGAGCTGCTCAATTCTGCCACCATCAGAGGTGATATTGTTGGTCCTGATGCTTACGTTTCTGTTATTGACGCTGCTGCTACCTCTAATTTCTCTCAACTGGTTAGAGATGTTTATAAAATCGCATTGAACAAGGTCAAGCTTCCTCAAGAACATCCTTATTTTTATGAATCCTGGGTCAAGATTCACCGTGCCATTGTTCGTACTGCCAGTGTCGACTATCTTGTTGCTTCTTCTGCATACAACCATTTGTTAGATCTTGGGGTGTTCCCTGATGCTACTGGATATGGACAGCTTATTGCCAGTTCTCCTGATAACGAAGAGGGTGTTGAGAACGCTTTGAAACTGTTCAACGAGGCAAAATCTAACAACGTTTTGCTAAACACATTTATTTACAATGTCCTTCTTTCCAAGCTTTCCAAGGCCCACCGGTTTGAAGAGGCCATATTCTACTTTAAGGACATGGACACTACCACTGTTCGCAAGAACAACGTTACTTATGGTACCATCATCAATGCCTGCACCCGATGCGGTAATGAAGCATACGCGAAAGTGCTGTTCAAGGAAATGGAGTCGTCCCCGCATTACTCGCCCAAGGTTGCACCATTTAACATCATGCTCCAGTATTATGTACAAGATAAGAAAGACCGCCGGGCCGCCCTTGAGTTTTATGAGAAGTTGCGCGAGCTCAATTTGAGTCCCTCATCCCATACGTACAAACTGGTGATTGACGCTTACACCACGATTGAGCCTATTGATATTGTCTCTGCTGACAAAGTATTGCTGCAAATCCTGGCTGACAACAACGCAATCACCAGTAAGCACTACGCATCACTCTTGTATGGTCGTGGTGTTTACATGAAAGATCTTGATGGTGTGCAAAAGTTTTACAATGGTTTGGTTTTTAACAAGCGTGTTCGTCCCGACAACAACATCTTCCGGGCCATGTTGGATTCGTATGTTGTCAACGATGCAGTCCAGTCTACTCCTGGCATTCTGAAGGAGATGGTTTCGTACGGTATTGAACTTGATGCAGTAATGGCCAGTACTCTGATTCGTGGTTGGGCCGAGATAAGCACTGAGAAGTCGCGAGGTCTATTCAATCATATCCTGTCAGTTGGAATTGCCATGCCTTCTACTTATGAATCGATGGTACGTGCATATCTCTTTCATGGCAATGTGACTTCTGCGCAAGAAATTATTGGCATCATGATTTCTCACATCTACCCCCAGTCTGTGGTGAATCAACTTCAGCAGGTGATTGATCAATTTGGCAAAGACACTCTATCATCCCTTAGCGACAAAAAGACAATGCTATTTGAGACTGTTTACAACAAAGATTCGTCATACTCGCTGCTACCGGCAAAAGCACCTAAACAGATGCAAGGTATTCTCGAAGATATTGATATGGTAAAGAGCAATCCTTCTTTGGTTGAATTTTAGTTTCAATTATATAAAGTGTATATGATATATGAACAAAAAGTACCTGTGTTTTTAACACTATTTCAATCTACTTTCCCAAATGATTTTTTCTTCTGGTAGGAACCCAATTTATACAATCAAACCATCTTAAAAATTAGGCAAATTTAATTCTTTTTTTTTTTTAAAAAAAAAAAAAAAAAAAAAAAAAAAATCTCAGGCATATGTATTAGTTTGAAGCTCAATTAGTCGGGTGTTTATTCATTACACAAATCTCAAGTCAGTGCTCAAGTTCGTGATGCATGGGTTAGGGTAGTATATATTGACCAACACAACATCTTTCAAGTTCACATAAAAACAAATCACCCACAACAAAGATTGACCAAAACAGTAACTAACACGAAGAGCGAATTCTTTTTTTCCGACCCTTTTATTACTTCACTTAACCAGGGTGTTGTTTTGTGGTTTTGTTTTCAAGTGTCATTCTTTATTTATTAGTGCAACTTTTTTATTTTATTTTGTTTTTTTACTTTTCAATCCTCAGTAATGATGGTGGCTGAAGACTATATCGAAGACGGTATCACAAAGGATATCATGTCGCACTTGCAGCAATTGCTGCTGTCAGACACCCTCAACACAAATGAGTCCTTTGCAAAGGGTTCCGCCGACGACTATCTTGAACAACTTGCACCTATTATCAAGGATGCTCTCGCGTCGCATCATGCGGAGGAACTCACAAGTGGGCTTGATAATATTACCCGAACGAAGGACCAAGAGATCGAAGCACTATGCAACGGCGACCAGAACGAATACATGGCGTCAGTGCAGCAGTTGGATCATGTCACCGCCGAGGCCGAGGGGCTCAAAACCATGATTTTAGATCTCAATACCCAAATGCAGATTTCCGGCAAAGGATTAATTGAAAAAAGGAAACGCCTGTTGGAAGCCAAGACGGTTCGCACAAACGTTGACAATGCGATTGAGGCTGTAACAGCATGCCTGCAGGTGTTAGATATTACCAACAAAGTTTATGAGCTGATTAGGGACCGGCGGCGCTTTGCAGCACTCAAAAGCCTTGACGAGTTACAGAACATCCACCTCAAGGGTGTCAAAAACTTTGGCTTTGCCCAAATGATCAACAAGTCTGTGCCGGCACTGTCAAAAATTGTGCGGACAGAGTCACTAGTCGACCTTGATGCGTGGATTGCTAGCCTGGGCAAATTTAGTAGTAGGGTTGGTCAGGTGGCTTTTGAGCATATCGAATCGCTACGTGAGGATTGGCGCACCATCCAAACTGACCAGCCACAATTATTAAAGTACAAATTCAACTCGCCAGTGGAGCTGTCATTTAGAGATACCGACTTTGACTATCTGGAAAACAAACATATTCAAGAAGACCTGTCGTCACTATATGAATCAGCGCTGGTGCACGCAAGTTTGGGCCTCACCGTCGACTTTAGAGAGCATTTTCAAAACGAGCTAAAAGTTCAGCGCGACTATCTGATCCCCAGCAAGCTTTCTATCAAAAATGATGATCCTAATCCACTTTTTGAAGTCGAGGTCATGTTTCAGAGTGTGGCTGGCTTTTGTATTATTGACAAAATTATTTCTCGACGTATTAAGGGCCTGAGGTTATCCGATGACGTGGACGAGTTTTGGACTAGTCTGTGTCAAAAGCTCATTCTGATACTAGACAACACAATTCAAGCTGTCTCTGATCTTGACATTCTGCGGAGCTTGAGAACAATGTTTATTCTTTTTATCCTGACGATGCAAAACTTTGATTTCGACATTTCGCCACTTCAACGATTACTGATCTCATTATTGAAGCAATATAACGACAACCTGCAAAAGAAGTTCATTAAGGACTTTATGCAGACGGTTGAAGAAGATGATTACATGCCTATGGTCATTAAAAACAAGGACCTTTACTCCAAGATTGCCAACATTAGTTGGTACAATGTGGATGAGGAGGAGCTGGATAAACCCTTTCCGCGGGTTTTGCCTTTCTCACAAGTCTATCCTTTGTGTTGTGCAGAAGTTAGAAACTTTGTACAGGCTTTGAAATCGTTCATGGATGATTTAGAGCACGACGAGGGTGAGGTTGAGTTTTTTATTAAGAACTCGGTCGATGGTATCTTGGTTAATACGGTCTGCCAGGCGTTCTTGGATCGCTTGAAGTCAACTGCGCGTGAACAGATTGTGCAGATTTTGATAAATATGGAGTACTTTGAAAACATGGCATTGGAAGTTGAAAAAGCACTGCAGGAGTCATCGCCGCGCAAAACTATAGTGTCACTCAATGCGACCGAGAGTTTCCAAGCTTGTCGCAAGAAGGCCGAGGTTCGGATCTTTGAGCTTGTTAATACTGTTGTTGATCAGTTCCTGGACATTGCAGACTACGACTGGCGGACAACCACAACGAACACGACGCCGAGTACATACCTGACGGAGATGGTCACATTCCTGAAAACAATGATTAATTCGACACTTGTGAATCTGCCGCACAGAATTCGGAGCTTTCTTTACCTTGATGCGTTTGATCATCTGTGTTCATCTTTGCTGGACTTTCTCATAGGCTCAGAGTCGCTGACCGTGCAAGCTGTTGAAAACTTTGACATGGACGTTAAATACCTTGAAGTGTTTATTAACGAGCTTGCCCAGGATCAAAATGACATGAGTTTGACAACAACGGTACTAGAGCTGCGTCAAAGTATTGACTTGTTGCGGTCTCAAGACATGACCGACTACAACAATACCCTCATCCGTATGAAGAAGTACGACCGGGTCAAGCCAGAGAATGCCCAGAGTCTTTTCCAAAAGGTCTACCACGCGCGAAGCACTTCGCAAAGCAGCGCGGAACTTAGCACCGGTGGCAACGGCAACAAGAGCGGAACGGGTTCTAAGATCATGGGATTTTATCGACGAAAGTTAAACAAGTCCGACGGGGGGAATAACAGCAGTAATGAATCTTAAAGAGTTTTAATAACTTTACTTTTATTGGAGTTTGTATGATTTTTTTTTAATGTTTTTTTTTTTGTTATTTACGTATAAATAATATAGAAATGATACGTCGTTATGTCTCGATATTGGACGAAAAAGAGCTGCAGAGTTCTATGAGTAAGTTATATTTATATATTTACAAGATTTAGTTTTTTTTTTTTTTTGTCATTATTTCCATAGCAGGGATTTGACGGTACCAAGGGCACCATTAGACGACGGCGCCGTAGTAGTACTACTATCGAGTAAAGTATCAATATGACGCTCTAACGCCATTATTGATTCAGAAACTGTCTGGGGTAAATCCTGAGCATCAGCCTTGACTTGAGCAATCTCTTGCTTAATCTCCTCGAGTCGCTCTGCAAAAAAAAAAAAGTTAGCAAAAACGAGAAATCATAAAAAAAAAAAAAATTAGTAGATATGTACTCACGAGAACGGTCGGTACTTGGTAGTTCGGCAATCAGCTCCTGGGTTCGACGAATCCAGTTTGTGTGTTTGAGCTCTTGAATCTGTTGTTTCAAATCAACCATCTCGGCTACCCAAAAAGACAGTTAAAACCAAGAAAAAAAAGAAAAAAAAAGGGTCGAATAAGAGTAAAGCGCCATTACTCTATTAACAGTAGTAGTAGTAGCAAGTTCACAGATATCATCACATTTATTCACTCACTGACTCACTTACCTTCGTGTTTTGCTCGCACCTCGTTGATCTCGAGCTTGTACCAAAGCGCATGTAGACCAAAATAGGTCAAGCATGCCAGCGCGGCAACCTTGCCAACAGGCATGCTAATATCTGACAGTTTCAACGCCGGTTTTGTACCAGCGGTCTGGTTGTAAAGAAAAAAAAAAAAAAAGAAAAAAAAAAGTCAGTTAGATTAAAAATCTAATCACCCATTATACAAACTATAGAGCACGCTTGCAGGTGGATCACAGGAAGAGAGGTTTGACGGCAATTCAATAAGAGAAAATATGGGTAAATCTTACATACCTGCGTGCCAGCGGCAGAGGAGGAGGAATACGCCCGGAACGCTGTGCGAGAAACCAAAGATTGTCTAAATTGTGTTCGAAACATGATAAAATTCTATCTATTTTAAGAAAAAAAAAAAAAAAAAAAAGGGAAGAAAGCAAATAAAAGGGTGCCAACAAAATAAAAACCAAAAAAAAAAAAACAATGAGGAAAAAATCTTTGTTTTTCGTTTTTGCTTCACGACCTTTCACAAGTATTATAACTTTTCATACTATTAATACTATTATTGTTACTATTATGATGAATACGGGAGGTCTGCTGCTAGTATCACTACTAACATAGTGATGATGGGTTATTGATGAATAAAATGTATATATCCCTCAAAAGCTTTTTATAAAAAAAAGTAACAACTGCACAATTTCTGATTATTTCCCAAATCCAAGTAAATCCAAACCTGTCTTTGCTTTAGAATCTGTTGATTGACAATTGTAGTTTCTCCCTTTTGTTGAAACCTCTGAGGATCTTTTAAAATCTTCATTTTGAATGTTTTTCTGACTTTTTTTGTCATAACAAAAAGACAAGCTTGAGTTGCAATCATCATGTGACTGACAGGTCCAAACTAGGTGCTAATATTCTACAGGGGGGAGATTATTTTTGGAGGCTATGTCAACTGGTAATGAAAAAAAAAAAAACGAAATAAAACAAAAAAAATTACCCTTAAAACTCGATAAAAATTTATATATATATATATAAAACATTTCCAAGAAATAATAGCAGCGCTGCTATTGCTATCCAGACGTTTTGTCCAGTTAAACAAGAGCCGCATGGTTGCGGCTGAACAAAAACAAAAACAATCCAAAAATACCCCAAGAAAAACGAAACATCTTGTATAGTCGTTCCTAATGCTGTTATCGAGTTTTTTTTTTTTAAAGCTACGGGCCTCTGCCAAACATTTGTATTTTTTTAGACTCGCAGTTAATTGGAACCCAAGATTACAATTCTATGCAAATGTAAATGTATATATATATAGTATATATACCAATCAGAATATTCCATTGTCCCGACATATCGTCACGTTGCCTCGTATCACCAATGCTACTACTAGCAGCTTTTACAACTTGTGCCAGGTCTTGTATAGCCCCGCATCTCGCAGTGACTGGAGATTGAACTTGGCCGCATTGTCACGCACGCCCATCTCGCGCCGAATCATCGTCACCAGGCGCGGGCTCAGAGTAGGCACATCCTTACGCACGCGGATCAGCCGCCGATGGTGCGCAATATGTTCACAGAAATCGTAAAGCTTGTCCGCATCTATCCAGTCTAAACTCAGCGTAATGAACCCTGTCTCGGGGTGCTTGATTACAATGCCGTCCCCGCCATTGGTCCAATGCGTCAGTGCATTCTTAAGCATCTCCTTATTTACCGCCTCATAGTACACGAGAATGCCCTGATGATAGAGTGTTTTGCCCAAAACTTGCGCCTTGTTTAGGAACTCCTTCTCTTCAACCCAGAGCAACTTTGTGTCACCATTAACCTCAATGGGGTTTTCTGGAATCAGCGAAAAAAGAGAAACCAGCGCCAACCAAAAACCATCAAGAAATGGCCACAGTAAGAAGCAGTAAAAATCAAATATCTCCTTACCACGCTGGATCTCAGGTTCAGCCACAGAAATCCCCTTTTCACCAGTCTTGGGGTCGACGCTAACAGCAAGCACACCTTCCTGCTCCAGCTCATCAATAGTCTGCGCAAGGTTTGTTTGGATACCATCAGGACCGTACACAAACTCGCCGGAAAAGAGCCGCGATAAGAATTGCACACGTTCAAGCAGCTCATTATACTTGATGATTGTGTCCTTGTCATTCAACTGCTGTTGATACTTGAAGTAGACTGACACGCACACAATTGCCTCCGACACAAACAGATGGATGATTTGGTTGCGGTAATAACTCAGTTTGAAAGCGTCCTTGGCAAAATATGTCGTCTCGAGCAGGTTCTTGCTAACGGTTCCCACCAGCTCCGTGCCGAGCACCTCAAGACCATCTTCGACAAGATGGTCGATGGTAGGATGGTGGAAATCGCCAACGCGACCGCCACGCTTTTTGATTTGCTGGATGAACCAATCAACCCGACGCACCAGATCTTGTTTGCCAATACCACGACCACGCAGCGTAAGAAGCATAGTGCCAATCAGCGCCGTCGGCATGACCACAGAGATTTTGTTAATGTCAGAAAGCACGCGATATCCAATCGACCGCAGAATTCGAACCTTCATCTCGGGGGTGATATGACGTAAATTCAGTGACGCTTCTTCATGGATGGCCGACCGCGTTAACTGCTTATTGACCTGGGTCTCAACAAACTCACGGAAAGACCAACCGGAGTGGAAGCGCACATCAATTCGGCCCATTTGCAGCGACATTATTTTACGCGCATTGATAAAGTCTAGAAAGTTTTCCTTTTTCTTCTCCTTGCCGAGTAACTCGATAGCGTACGTTTCGGCCTCGGCGACCTTGTCATACTGCGTAGAAACGGGCAGCACCCATGAATCTTCCACGCTACCGGACAGGATAGCCTCGAGAATGAACTTGAGGATGCCAAACTTGGGAGCCAGCAACTTCCCCGTACGCGAGCGCGTGCCCTCGATGAAACATTCAAAGTTGAGGCCATTGGCGAGAAGCGTCTCAATGTATGCCTGCATAGTTTGCGTGTAGAGCTTGTCATTATGAAAGCTACGGCGAATGTACATGGCGCCGACCTGGCGTAGCATAGGTCCAATTACGGCAAAGTTGAGGTTGTCACCAGCGACAACAGTTGGTAGCGAAATACCGACGCGGAAACAAATAAACTGGATAGACATGTAGTCAATGTGCGATTTGTGGCATGGCAAGAAAATTAATGACTGGCGTTTTTCCTGAAGCTCACGCGCCTTTTTGCGTAAGTTTTCAATTTCGAGCGAATTGACATGAACGCCCTGATGGTATGTCCGAGCAAAGATCTGAGCAACTGTGTAGTACAAGAAGCGCAAGACGGACTTGTGATCAAATGTACAAATCATCTCGCCGACCATTGACTCGGCTTTTTCCCGGAGCCAGGCGTGAAGCTCTTCCTCGCGGTCTTTTAAATCTTTAGTGGAGGTGAAGCCGGAGGCCTCTCGCTCAAGCTGAAGAAGAGCCATCTCGTGGATTTTCTTGGCAAGACTTGGATTTTCCAGAGTTTTTTGCTTGAGAAAGTCGGTTAATCCTGGGGTATAGAGCTGCTGGCCAATATAATTGTCGTAGGAACGCCAGGAAGAGCCCTTGGCATGATGGAAGAGGGTTCTAAGAAAATCAACGGGATCATCACGAAAGCGAGAGAAATCCTCAACAATATTTTCAGTAATCTTATGATTAGGCAAACTGTCATCATCATTATCTACCACAACTTGAGTAGTGCGAGGAAATTGAGTTGGGTGATCGAGGGCATCTTGCGGGAGGTCGTTGATACCAAACGAGAGGTCAATATCGTGGGATTCCGCTGGGGGTGTCTTGAAATAATTCTTAGACATAGCAAGAGAAGATGGTGCGAATGCCGTGCAAGCGGAGCAAAGGTAATGGGCCCCCGGCCAAACCCACGCAATTCGCCAGATGTACGGTT
>JAKUCA010000593.1:0-11985 GCA_030567025.1 Geotrichum europaeum | reverse complement strand
ACAATAGGTATTGTTCATAATAATGCCAGGAAAAAATTAAAAAACAGGGAGTTGGCTCATTTTCTTTTGCCTCTGTTACCAACTACACGCTATCATACTCCTATTCACTCTCACAATGCCAGCAACAGACGTTAAACCGCCGCAACAGCGGTCAACGACCCGCACAAAGACCGGGCGGGGCGGCCGCAGCAGCAAATCGACCGCTACTGCCGACCGCTCCAGCACCCCTAATGTCGCGGAAGACGAAGAAAGCAAAGACGTCGTGCCCACTACTGCTAATAGCACGACAGCGGCTTCTGGTGCCGCCAGCAGCACTCCAGAGCAAACTCTCGCCAGTACCGAGGTCAACGCGCTCTACCCGGGCCTCAACGACATGGCCGACGCTTTGGAAGCGCTGCCAATGGAGCTTATTAGACACTTTACGCTGCTGCGCGAGATTGACGCCAAGTGTATCGTGACAATGCCGGAGCTGAACCGGCTGATAAAGGACGTGTTCAAGCTGCCGATACCCGACCCCACTGAGGTGCATCTGGTGCAGGAGCGTGAGCAGATTCTCGACCGTATCCGGCAGCTGATACGCGAGCTAATGCCGTGTTTGGAGGAAAAAATGCACGTTGCGGGCGTGGCGGCCGAAGCCATTTCGCGGCACGTGGCGCGTCTTGACTATGATTATAATGATTTGATTATCGGGCAAAATGAGATTCCTCATATTGTACGCTATGGTCCCAAGGAGCATCCGGCGTATCTGCCGATTGTGACGCCAGCGGAGCAAAAACACGCATCAAGCACACGAAGTGAATCGCGACGCGAGGCCATTCGAGCAAAGAAGGCAGCGGCGGCGGCAGCCAAGGCCGACGCCGCCGCTGGCACCGATAGCAACAATCCCTCGACGCGCGGCAGAGGCACGCCGCGGCCCGACGAAAAGGCCAGCGGGTCTAAATCCGGAAGCAGCACGCGCGGCACGAACGGCAGCGGGTCCAAGTCTGGCAGCGGCAGCACCAACAGCAAGCAAACCTCAGGTAGTGCTACCACCACCACCACCACCACCACCAGCAGCACGAGCAAGCGGCGTAAGGCAGCGTCGTCGTCAACAGCAACCACGCCGATAGTCGAGTCGGCCGAGCTTGCTGGTAGCGATTTCAAGGGCAGCGTGCAGACGGGCGAGGGGTTTAAGCAAGAGTACGGTGTCGATGGCGAGAGCAGCGTGACGGCAGGGTCGAAGCGCAATCGCAGCGGCAACGGGTCGTCATCTTCGCGCAAGCGTGCGGCCCACGGCAACGGGGCCTCGGCAACCGCAGCCTCGGACAGTGTGCGATCATCGCGAGCGTCCAAATCTAGCGGCAAGAATAGTGATGACAAGGTCAGCTCGAGCAATAGCACCAGCAACAGCAGACGGCGCGGCGGCAGTAACAAGCGCGGCGACGACTACGAGGAATTTGAAGACTACGAAGAAGACGAGGTGCCCGAGGAAGGTGACGCCAATGAGGAACAAGTCTATTGTTACTGTCAACAGGTTTCGTTTGGTGAAATGGTCGGATGCGATGGACCCGACTGTAAAATTGAATGGTTCCATCTGCCCTGTATTGGTCTTTCACAACCGCCCGTGGGGCAATGGTTTTGTAATGATTGCGCCAAAAAGCGTGAAAAGAGTGGTGATGCTAAAGGCGATCCGGGATCCAAATCCGAGGGTGACAAAAGGGCTGAGTCTACAAGATGAGTCTGGTAGTATGGTTTTATTTAATCAATGTCTTTTTTTTTTATTTTTTTTTTATTGATATGTTACTTTTATATGTTACCAAACAAATTAATTGATGAAATGGTACACAATGAAATGAAGAATCAAGCTACCAAAGACAAAATCACCAAAGGCCCTAAAAAAAAAAAAGTTAGTCAAAAACCGAATTGACAATTGCATGCAGATAACAATAACAATAATAATAATAAGACTTACCGCTCCGGAGAAACCGCTTTAAACTGCCCATAGTTATCCTCACTAATTTGAATCCGCAAACTTGCCAACAAGACAAATTGACCAACAGTAGCGCCAAATCCACCCAAAAAGGCGTTAAAGGGGAAAGTACCCACAACAAGACAAAATGTAAATTGAAAAATTCCTAATAATACTAAAAAGATGAGGAAACTATCAATTAATTTGATTCGTTTACTGCTGCTTGTGAGGTATGTTTGGTAGAGGGTTTGGCCAAGTTTTTGGTAGCTATGGCCGCCGCTGCTGCTCTTAGTGCTCTTGGTGGTCGTGAGGGCTGGTGGTGCCGTGCTGACGTGCTCAGAAGCTTTTGTAGCCGCAGAAGAAGATGTCGATTTCTTAGCCATTGTAAAAATATCTATTTAAAACGCAGGCGTGGGCTGGTTGTTGTTGCTGTCAACTTTTCTTCTTGACCTGAGAATGAGAGAGAAGAGGAAGGGGGGGTTGAATCAAAGGCGGTTTGCAAAGGCCACGCGTAAAGTGAAGAATTGAGTTGATCACGTGAAATATTAAGTTTATAAGTGCTATGCTTTATGTATTAAAAATGTTTATTACTTGCAGTGTTTACTGCAATAGGTTTTTATATCACGTGCCTCATTAACTGGTTTGCTTCTTTTCTTTTTTTTTTTTTTTTTTCATTCACCTCGAACCGTCGTCCATGCCCGACGCATTCCTGTCTTCTTTTCATTCCCCTTTCTGCTGCTTCCTTCCAACCCTCTGTCATATACAGACACACTATCACATTGCCTCTTTTACAACACAATTATACCATGGACACTACCCCCGTGACGCCTACTCCGGCGCCTACCGCGACGCATAACCCAACAACAACAACTGCGACAACAACTGCTATCACTTCGACACAAAAGACAATCTTGCGGAAACGGCCCGCAGCGTCGTCGCACCATGTGGTTGTCCCTCCCATTAACTTTGCCCCCGTGGAACGCAATTTTTTTCGGTCGGGTCAGCCCGCCCCCATCAACTTCCCCTTTTTATCGCAGCTACATCTACGTACCATCCTTTGGCTTGCTGTTGAGGATCCCAGTGATGCATTAATTGCCTTTGCTGACGATAATGACATTGAGGTCCGGCACCTTGGAGTTGTGACCGAAGGGAGTAACCCCTGGGACCAGCTCACGGAGCGCTCGATCGTCGCGGCGCTCGACGTCGTCTTGGACAAAAGCATGCATCCTGTACTCGTCTGCTGCGGCATGGGCCGCCACCGTTCGGGCACCGTGGTTGGGTGCCTGCGGCGTTTGCAAGGCTGGAATCTCGCGAGCATCAGCGAGGAGTACCGGAGGTTTGCCGGGGTCCGCGGCGGTCGCGTTTTAATTGAGCTACATATAGAGGCCTTTGACACCAGTAGTGTTGCCATCGACGCAAATAAGGTACCCGAGTGGTTTCATATAGAGCAGTAAAGAAAAAAGTGTGTGTGTCTGTATAATATAATGAAAATACATGATCATGACTATGGCGGGCGTGAAGGCGATAAAGGAAAAAAGTGAAGATGATTAGTGTTCGGATCAGTTGATTTACCTGGTGGTATGAATGTTGAAGGAGACGTTTGGCAGGTGATTGGACTCAAAAGATAGGCTTGCCTCGACCCCGAGCGCCGAGAGTGTGCCACGAATGATTCCCATGGGAAACCACAGGTACGGCATGGCCTGTTTGACCGTATTCTGGGCGTTTTGGTTCGTTGACATTTTGCCGCAAAAGGTAAAGTTTGAGTCTATCAGCACATAGGTTCCCTATAATATGCAAAGCAAAGTTAGCAGTCAAATCAAATTAAAAAAAAAAAAAGGGCCCGGTGGTGAGATATTCGGTGCCACGAAGGCCGCTACGTACCCGGTGGTTGGTTTTGAGATTGTCAATTTGTTTCTTGAAAATGAGCGGCCACAACTCCTTGCAAATGAATTTCATCACGTCCAGCTGATTTTGAAAGCGCTCACGTTCACGCGTAAAAATCTCCGCGAGGTTCCGGCCCAACTTGAAGCCAAACTGCTCAATCTTGTAGTACACGTCGTCGTCATTAACGGCGGCAGTAGCAGCATTTGCTGTTGTCTCATTAATAACGCGTAGTGCCAGCGGCACGATCTCAATTATCAGCAGGTCTAAGCAACTGACATTTATTTCAGGAGTCACAAGTTGTTGCTGGTCGGCCATTGTTGTGTATCAATTGGGGTTAAAGAAGGAAAGAACTTGGATGGGGGGGAAAGAAGAGAAAAGGAGAGAAAGGACCAACAAGAAAAAAAAAAAAAAAAAAAAACCGAAAAAATATATATATATTAAACATTCGTATCGCCCGCATCATCATCCTGTTTATCCCACGAGTTTTTTTACGGCATTGCAGACGACAATACTTGGAATAAGACCCATGTCCACTGATATTCCTGTCGTTGCTGACACCGCGCCCGACGCTGCTGCGTTCCCCTTTACTTTTGACCAGCTCGAGTCGCTCCAACAGCTCGAGCGGCACGTGGAGCGCAACCCGCTCGATGAGATCTCGCTCACCGCCATGCTGCTCGGTACCGTGGCGGGGCTCGCTCTACTCCAGACTTACTATCAGCGCACCTCTGATCACTGGCAAATCTTTCTTTACATTTTCTTCTTGGCTGGTTTCCATTTTCTTGAGTATTTCATCACCGCGCGTTACAATACACAAAAGGTCAAAGCATCATCATTTCTTTTACGCAACGGCATCTCGTACACGATTGCGCATTCCATCTCGTTACTCGAGTATCTTGTTGGCATGTTTATTTTTAGTCGCATGTATGCCCAATTTGTTGTGTATAGTTGGCTCACGACGCCGCTAGGACTACTGCTTGTGGTTGCGGGCCAGCTGGTGCGCTCACTGGCCATGATCCAGGCCTCAAGCAACTTTTCGCATATTGTGGCAACCCGCCGCGCCGAAAAGCATCAGCTCGTTACCCATGGTGTCTACAGTTTTTTCCGACATCCTTCTTACGCCGGGTTTTTTTATTGGGCCCTTGGCACTCAGATCCTCTTGCGCAACCCATTTTCTTTTGTGCTATTTGCCGGGCTCCTATGGCGGTTTTTCAAAGAACGGATTGAGGACGAGGAGCAATATCTCCTCGTATTCTTTGGCGATGAATACAAAAGGTATCGTGAGGCCACTCCGACTCTTATCCCCTTTATTTAATAGAGAGAGAGATACCATCCCTCTTTTTTTTTGTGGCTGACCAGGCTGCGGGTTGTCATTTTTGTGTAGTATATTAGTTTATAACATGGTTATAACAACATGGATAATATAATCAACTTTTGGACAAGTAGCCGCACATGCCGCCAGTGAGTTTCTTGGTCAAACATTAAAGGAAATCTCGAGGGAAAAAAAAATTGGAAAAAAATAATATATATAAAGAATTAGACATATTTACAGTGTACATTAGTCGTCGTCGTCACTCAAGGTCAGATCAATGACATTATCAAGATCAATCCGGGGTCCCGGGGATTGATTCTGCTGCTGCTGCTGTTGGCTCACCAGCGTCGAGAGTGAGGGCAACCACGAGCGATTACCATTAGCCGCAGCTCCATTCGTGGCCAGTGCATACCCATTGTTATTGTTGTTATGGTAGTTGGCCGAGGTACCATTCCGGGGCGGTTGATAATTATTGATATTATTGCTGCTTGGCGTAGTTCCATTGCGCGCGGCGCCGTTGGCGTCGACATTTCTTCGGTTAAACATTGAATTTTCCCAGTCCGGCAGCGATGAAAACAAATCGGGATCGGTTATTGGCGCGGGCCGGCCGACGATGGGAAGCGGGGGCAGCACTCGGCTCTGTACTCCCGGAATTCCCGGTAGCTGCAGGTCACCGTAATCATTATCATCATCTTCCTCATCGGTATCTGAGAGTGAAATAATCTCAACGTTCTCTGAGTCGCGGCCGGCTAGCTCGCCACTTTCCTCTCTTTTTACATGCGTAGTAGTGTTATTATTATGCGCGAATGGATCCTCTGTTTCCTCTTGTTTGATCTTCCAGCCTCCATTCTGGTTAATTTCTATCTCGTCGGTATCGTCATCCTTTAAAAGCTGCAGAATTTCGTAGAGGTAGTCGTCAACCGCAAGCGAATCAAAATCAAGAACCTTGTTACAGATTGGGCACGTCCACGTTGTTGCTTGTTGTTGTAACTGCAAAAATGATTTGGCGTCAAAACACTCGATATGCTTGCAGTGGATTGACCGCACCGGCGTCTCTATCCGGCAATATGATAGGGGGCATTTGAGGGACAAAATAGTTGACAATGTTTGGATGTCATCGTCACTATCCTGGTTATTTTCATTCACAATTTGCTGCACTGTCGATTCTTTAGAGATATGCTGGTGGGAATCGATACGTTTTAATAGTGTGTCGAGCGGCACGTTCCTCACAAGATAAACAAACATGCCATAATATTGTGGGACGTCGTTGACAGTTACTTCTATCAGATTTCTGTGATAACTGCTCACAAGTCCCGTAAGGACTTGCGCCTTGGCCGTGCCGGGCTTTCCCTTGACCCCGCGATAGCCATTAAGCTGCAGTTGTTGTTGGTTGACTCGCACTTCAAACTGCAGCGGAAATTGCATTATCGATTTATTTTGCGACATGAACGGGTACATTGTCGACAGCAAGAGCACGTCGTAGGATGCATCTGGCGGCAGTTGGTCAATGTTGACTTCAAAAGACATGCTGAGCTTGGCTGGCATCTCGCGAAGGGTTATCGGTAACAGCAGCGGGTTTCCTAATAAGCGTTCGAGGGTATAAAATGGACTTGAATTAAACTCAACTTGCGCAAGTTGTGAATGAAGCTCTTGCTGGTGGTTTGGCGCCGCTGACGCGATGGTAGATGCATTTGAAAGGGACGCTGGATGCGCCGTGATGGTCGAGCGACCGGGCAGATTTAATTCTTCTAAAACCATATTATGTACGTGTGCGATACGCGAATCGCCATCCCTCCGAAGGCCGGCAGAAAGGTAATCAATGAGACGAGACTGGAGGTGGGCTTTTCTTCCAGTAGATGAGATGCGAAGTTGTTTGAGGATGTTTTTGAGGCCGTGGACGAGGAGCTTTTCTTGGATTAACTTTACGGTATCATAATATGTATTACCAGCATCAGCCATTGTGTGGAGACGTGTACAAAGGAACCGCAGTAGGCAAGGTAAGGCGGGCACTTGCTCAGAACGGGGGAATGGCGATAAACAAAAAAAAAAAAAATATATATAAAGGAAAGGAAGAGAAATTGAAAAAAAAGAATCAGCGCGGCGAAAAAGTGCTTTATCTACGGAATCTACTGCAAACCCGTTACCCGGGGCAATGACAAATTAAATACTGGTTGGCTTATGTAATTCTTTAAAACATCTCAGGTAGCCGCTCAATCACATAAGTATGCGCGCCGACGCTCATGATCGGGATACCCGGCACCTTGCGAACCCGCCGCTTCAGGTCCGCATCATTAGTCGCCACAATGTAGCACTTGTGCTGCATGACACGCTGAACAATGCAGTCATCCGCGTAGGTTCCCTTGTGGCTGCACGTCAGACGCTTGACGCGCGGGTCGCGGGCCAGCCGCAGCGCGATGCGGAACTTGGGGCCCAGCTTCTCAAGCTCGGCCATGACACAGTCGGTAATCATGGGAATGCACTTGGCAAACAGGCAGTCCATCATACCGCGCACAAGGTCTATCTTCTTTTGAATGCTAAAGTTGAGAAAGTTGGTATCGACAATGATCTGGTAGGGCGGTTTGATGGCCTCGTTGTACTGAAAGAAGAGCGCAGAAGACACTTGTGGCCTAAAAAAAGGAGTTAGAAATTGTTGTCGCAAAAAAAAAAAAAAAAAATGTAATTTCTACTTACACCTCACGGACAAGCTCCTGGTCTTTCTTCGGTTTCGGCTTGTCATCTTGGTTCTTCTTTCTGTAATATGGTTAGCGGGCACAAACGGACGGTTGAAAAGAGTGTGTAAACATACAGTCTAGAATCCTTAGCGCTCATAACGCGCTTCATGGTCGCAAACTTTCTTGTCTTCTTAGCCTTTCCCATTGTGAATAGTGTTTGTGTGTGTGTGTGGCGGTTGGTTGTTGATGATGATGAGAGATTGAAAGTATGAAAAGGTACTTTTGATTTGATTTTTTTTTTTTTTTTTTTTTTCAACTTGGGAGTTTAGGCCAAGGGTAAATGTCAACCGGAGATCACATGAGCGTCACGTGGATTTCCAAACTGCCTTTATCATCTCGCTTTGGCCTTTCACGAAGTTCAACCCGCCACGACATCTCCACGACCCCGTAATCATGTCCCTGACTACCGTATGTAGCCCCAATGGTGCTCTATATCTCTTTTCTAACCTGTGACAGTGGCGGCATTTTAATTTCTTTGATCTCACTCCCATCCAGGACCCGGCCCTGGCCGAGGATGGCTCACTTTATTCCGATCCTGGGCTCACGGCGCTATGCCCCGCGAGAAGCTCCATCTTTTTTGCAACAACCAATGCGATTGTGCGAGAGTTTGATCAGGCCTTTAATTTGTTACATTCATTTACTGCGTATGAAAATGACTGGTCTATTACGTTTTTGCGCTATCTAGAAGGCACGGGCCTGCTGCTAACAATCGCCGAAAAGATTGGACATGGCCCCGTCATCAAACTCTGGTCGCTCGACAAGCGCGACAAGAAGACCAACGACCCTCATCTTCACTCTACTGTTAATGTTAGTAACGGTGATAACACATTTCCCATTACCGCTGTCGATATTTCAAATGACTTTAGTGTCATTGCCATTGGTTTTGCCGACGGTGCCGTTATTCTTATCCGGGGTGACATAATTAGAGACCGCGGCTCGCGACAAAGACTCGTCTATGGCAATTCGGGTCCCATTACTGGTGTCTCCTTTGTTGAAAAGGATGAGGGCATTTTGACACTATTTGTTGCTACTATCAACAAAATTCTTACCATTCCTACCACTGGCAAAAACAATGGCAAGCCGGAGAAAGTGCTGGAAAAGAAGGGCGCCGACCTTAAATGCACTGCTTTTGACCCAACTACTAATAACTTTGTAGTAGGCCGCGACGACTCTATTAGTTTTTACAATGTTGCTAGCAAGGGACCTTCTCTAGTATTTGAAATCCCGAAAAAGCGGGTTTTCTGCTACAAGCAGTACATTGTTTTGGTGGCTTCTAACGCTACTCCTGACACCAGCAATGCCGCTGGTAACAACTTTTCTATCAACACCCTCATCGGCTCAGAAAGCATCTATTCGACCTCACGCTTGCTTATCATTGACACCGGTAACAAGTACGTGGCATACTCAGGCCAAATTACTCAAGGCGTTAAAGACATTTTTGTGCAATGGGATAGACTCTATGTCTTGGGCACTGACGGCGTGCTCTATCAGTTTGACGAAAAGCCTGTCGAGGAGCGGCTCAACATTCTCACACAACGCAATCTATACGATGTCGCGATCCAGCTGGGTAAAAGCTTGGATATCGATAAAAACATTATTTTGACTATTGAACGCGACTTTGGCTATTATCTTTATAACAACGGCGAGGTTAACGAGGCGCTGGAGCATTTTATTGAGGCCATTGACCTTGGTAACACGAGCCAAATTATTCTCAAGTACCGCGAGTCACAGTACATTCAAAATCTCACAACGTACTTGGAAGCCCTACATGACAAGGGCGTGGCTTTGAAGGAACATACCACGCTACTTTTGAATAGCTATGCAAAACTCAAAGCTGATGAGAAACTCAAAAACTTTGTCGAAAATGAGGAAAATGACGGCAAGTTTGACTACGAGACGGCGATTCAGATCTGCCGCCAAAGCGAGTACTACGACCTTGCTTCGTTCCTGGCAATGAAGATAAACGAGTCGCAATTAGTTGTTCAAATTAAGCTTAAGGATCTTAATGACTACAAGGGGTGTTTAAAGTATGTGGCCAGTTTGCCCGTTGACGAAGCGCTGCGGATCCTTGTGCAAAACAGCCGCGTGCTGCTGGAAAAATTCCCATACAAAACCACGCTGCTACTAATTGATCTTTTCACGGGCAAATATGTGCCAGAAGAGATATCTAGTAATGATTCTGAGATCAACAAAGTGGACGATGAAAACTACTTGACCCGGCCAGTTCTGCAGAGTTATCGCGCGTTTGTAAACTACATGTCGTCAACCGCTGCCTCTGTGGATGAGACTGAGGAGCTCAAGCTTGTGGACTATATCAAACCCACTTACCAGCCACCTCGACCCCGGCTTATTTTCTCTTCCTTTGTGGACCATCCTAATGAGTTTGTCATTTTCCTAGAGGCATGTCTCGAAGCGTATGACGAATATGACGGCAATTTGAAGGATAAAAAGGACATTCTTAGTACTCTTTTTGAAATGTACCTGAGTCTTGCCAATAAACCAGCTATTTCAGCGACCGAGAAAAAGGAATGGGAGGACAAGGCGCTTGAACTAGGCAAACAGTCAAAGGAGGAGATTGACTCTAACAATGTATTACTATTGTCCTACCTTGATAATTTCAAGGATGGCCAAACTTTGACCGAGCAACAAGAGGGCCACGAAATTGACATGTTTCGTGCCTCGGTGGCATCAGGTGACATCAAGACTGCCATCCAGATTCTATACAAATATGGTGATAAGGAGAAGGAATTGTACCCATTGGCTCTTACCTTTTTCACATCATCAAAGGAGATCCTTGACCAAGTGGGTCCTGAGTTTGATTACGTTTTGACCAAAATCCGCGAAGAGAAATTAATGGCACCATTACAAGTGGTGCAAGCACTTTCGGTTAATTCAGTTGCCACGGTCGGACTCGTCAAGTCGTATTTGATTGATATCATTACCAAGGAAAAGACTGATATTGAAAACAATAACAAGCTTGCAGAAAGCTATCGCACAGAAACCGAGGCCAAGCAAAAGGAAATTGCAAAACTGGTGCATGATCCGCTGGTGATTCAGTACACCACGTGTTCAGCGTGTAAAACGAGCCTTGACCTTCCGGCAGTGCATTTTGGCTGCAAACATTCCTTCCACCAGCGGTGCCTTGACAGCAGCTCGGGATCGGCCGCAGCGATAACGGCGGCAGCGGGGGATGGGTCGGCGGTGCAGTGTCCAATCTGTTTGCCAGATTTGGAGACAATTGAGGCGATCCGGCGTGGCCAGGACGATGTGAGCGAGCGGTTTGACCTGTTTAAGCTTGCGCTTGAGGGGTCCGAGAGCAAGTTCAAGGTCGTGACCGAGTTTTACGGCCGCGGCGGCATGGAGCAGGCAAAGTACGTTTTACGATGATGATGATGGAGAATGCAGAGTGTACGAGAATAAATGTATAGATTTTCTATCTAGAGTAACAAGAAAAAAACGAATTTTTTTTTTTTTTGTTTTAGTAATTTTACAGAAGCGTTTGGTTGGGCCAAAATATAAAAGTAGAAATAGGTATATTCTACTGCGATATTCAGAAAAAGAGTTGTGAGATACAAAACTTTTGACGGTATCATTCTTCGCATATTTCATTAATTTTATATTATTTACTTTCTGATTTACTTTTCACTTCATCCATCTACAATGATTGATTTACTCACCAATGTTCAACAAGTCTCACCGAACTATGGTGATTGTAGTACTCCATAGTGAAATATAACAACAAATAGAAAGCCCTCCTGAAATGAGGCAAACTCAAGAGAAAATGTTGCTGTTTGACAGGAGTATCAGGGAATGGTGTAACCCCCGCTCGTTCATTTCCAAGGAGCCTGGGAAGTCCAGTAAGAAGTATTTAAACCTCTTGAACTTCCCAGAAAAACAAGAACGAATGCAAGACTTCGCACCATTCACTACGAAGACTTTCTCAAAGGCTTTAAACTCCTGACTCCTCTTCTAAAAAACAACAACATTCAACAACATCCTTTTATTCAGCGCCCGTTTTCAAGCTCCTCTGTGTAACATCACGCCTGAACGAGAATTCACCTAAGCCTGACTATTAGCACACTAGCAGACGAAGCAAGTGTTCTGAAACACTA
>JAKUCA010000592.1:0-12060 GCA_030567025.1 Geotrichum europaeum | reverse complement strand
AGGCAATAAACTAATTATCTATGTCTTGTTTTTTTTTAATCTTTTTTTTCATTAAGAGTATCATTCAATTATTTATTTTTATTTTTCCTTCATGTGTTTACAAATATTAAAAAAAAAAATTTAAAAATAAAAAGAAGGTAGCAAAAACTTCAGCAAAAACAACAATAACAAAAAAAAAAACTTAATAGTTAAACAAAATACACAAAACAACTCCATAAATGACAGGGCTTATTATCATTTTTACGACATATTCTTTAGACCTAGTTCCGAACCCCATCATGATTTTGTAGTTACGGGTTTTTAAAAAATAAGCCACCAGGAAGCAATAAGTAACAGTATGAGGACAATGACGGTGATGACGCCTGCGCCAGCCTTGTCCTTGCTGCTAATCGTGAGGTGTGTAATCACAGGGCGTTCTGCTTGGATTGTGCCGGCGCTGCCGTTGCTAGCAGACGTTGCGCCTGTGTTCTCGGTCAGCGGCGGCGGACGCGTCCACACCAGCCGGTTTTGCATAACCTCAAGCGCGCTCATCTGCTCGCCCAGGCCGTAGAAACCGTCCCAGCCGTTATAACTCCAGTCAAGTCCGCACGTGTGGCCGTCGGTACCGCCGCTGCATGACTGTGCAGCCGCAATGCTCGAGTTAGCCAAGTACTGCTGGATCTCTGGGCTCATGGTCGGCGCCATCAAACACGTCAACCCCAAGAACCGAGAAAAAATTCCCTTAAAAGAGCGCTGGTCATTGTTGCACTGATTAGATGGCTGGCACGCGGCCTCGTACATAATTTCTCCCGGCAGGAAAAATACGCGCGCACGATTCCAGATTCCCTGGGCGCGTGTTAGCCAGAGCGAGTCATTTGTGTGATTGTACATTACTGCAGCGCCAGACATGAACAGACCAGAGTTGTAAGTCCACTCAATGGGTTCAGTGTCGGTACAATTGTTTTTAATAAAGCCGCCGTCGTACACTGGCCACCATTCTTCAGTGTCATTAATGAAACCCACAGACTTGGTCCAGTCCCATACTCGTACAGCCCAGTCAACGTAGGTATCATTTTTAGTGTAGCGTGCCAGACGCGCGGCAAGATTGAAGAGACAGCCGTTTGAAACGGTGTTTTTATAATCGTAGCCGTTGTTCCAAGTGAAAATTTGCCAACGCAAGCCGCCGGCACAATTCTCTTCATCCCAACGTGCGGCCATGGTGTTGAAAACAGCCTGAGCAAGGTAAACCCAGCCGGGCTGGTTGTCGTTGGGGTTTTCAAAGTTTTTTTCGGCAGCCGCCATGACAGTGATGCCCCAAAATCCCTGATCGTCATTACCTTCAGTGGTGGTCTGGTTCGATGGCATATAGTCCCAGTAATCGCCCACCTGGAACTGGAGTGAACTCTTGATGATGCTGTTGTAAGTAGTGTCGCCCGTGTAGTACCAATAATCGAGCATTGAGTTCCAAGCGGCCCCAGCCTCCCACCAGTAGTATGGGTGTGAAAACATGCCAGGAGTCTGGCCAGTATCATTGCCATTGTAATAATCCATGAGACCCTTGGCAAGAAGAGCGAGGCCATTATTAATAGAAGATTCGCTAGACCAGTCAACTTGAATGCCTGCCACGAGCGGCAGTAGCAAAAGCCAAGATAAAAATATCATTTATATATAAGGATTGTAAAGCTTATCGCAGGTGAGGCAGAGCAAAGTGAAAGACCAGAAACGAAAGTTAGAAAACGTTTGAAAATTTTGTATGGAGAAAGCTTTCTATCAATTTTCAAGTGTTTGATCAATTTGCAATTTCCTTTTCAATTTGAAGCTTTCAAGTAATGTCAAAAAGACTGATATGTTGAGGGCCAATTGAAGAGTGTTAGGTGTGAGATTTTCAAAAGTCTAATTAAAAGAAGACTTGTGCGTGAAGGTATCGTAAATGTAACGTGGTGGTCTGGAAACTTAAATAGACAAGGTTCTTCGAGTAAGCAATTGACTTTGATCGATACCAAGTTCTAGTTATTATAAACGCAACTGGTGAGTAGACAACGATGTTGAATAATTGTTGTGATCTCACTGGAATGCAAAGTATGCACTTAGCACAATGTTCTCTACAATAGCAATAGACAGGCCGATAAAGGATACAGACTGAAAACAAGTCAAGAAAAGAAAGAAAGTGGATGAAAAGAAGAAGATAACAATGATTTAAAAATAAATAATATATATATTTTTTTTATTTTTCGTAGATTTTTGAAATACTAATTGTTTTTTGCTGCTAATCCTGAAATGTCTCTTTTGTTGACTGGCTATGCGATTTAAGTTTTGTTTACTTGGTGTAATTTTTTTTTTTTCCCTGTGTGTTTCTGTTCTTACCCGATTCAACATTTGTTTTCTGATCTTGTTATGATGCTTGCTTAGAGACCTTGCCAGGATGTGTATACCCTGATTAATCAAAAGCTTCAGATGTCTTACTCTTTCTCTCTCTGCTTTCTTTTTGACCTGTTCGTTCGAACCCAACCAGAGTTTTCCCATTCGGCTTCTTTTTTTTTTTTCTTAATCCCAAGAAACCCGCCGCTGCTTCGTCTTGGCCCTTGGCTCGGGCTTGGCCCTGACGAGGCTGTTACAACGTCAGCACACGCCGCACCTGTTATTGGCCCACTCTCGTCATGAATCTTTTTCATTAATGACACTCCATTTTACAAGCATTACTAATGGTCGATTTATTGTTATTATTGACCGCTATTGTCCAAACATGTTTGACCACTTGTGATCCACTCTTATTTTTTTTAAAAAGGGTTTTGTTTCCATAAATAGCAGAAGCTCTTCTCAAATCTTGAAAGAAAAAAAAAATGGTACGCTTTGAAATAATCCTAGCCCTAAGTGCAGCAGCCACGCAGGTTAATCTTTGCGTGTAGAAAAGTACGTACAACAACACTACCCCATAATGTACTATATGCTGTTTGGTTGACTGTCGTTAAAACTCTCAAAAACAATGAAGCTTTATCAAGGTTTTATCAACATGCTAACAAACTTTGACTAGAGGAGGTTATCAAATTACTGCTGGTTGGTAGATATATTAAAGGGCTAGAGGTATTTTTCTGGTCTGGGTCATTAGAAAAAAGGTATTATTGAAAAGCAATTTCTCGATACAGTTTATCACCAACCCAAATCATTTTCTTTTGCTCAACGCGTCATTATCAAATAAATTTTAAATCCTGCAGAGTGCAATAGTCTTAAAGAAAGCTTTGTCTGATCTTCATTTCAAGAATCTTTTTGGTGCAATAGTAAAGTTTCGAGATTGTCCATCAATACGCCTTTTTGCTGAAGGTTGGGTTCATCTTAGCGACTTGGTTTTACAATGTTTCAATATATGTCTACAATGTTTTATCTTTAATTCATATTTAAAGTATTGATAAGTGCGTCTGAATCAGTGTTTCTCTTTTTCTGCTATTGTTTTTTTTTTTTATACCTGACTGTTAGATACACTATTGTAAAGACTGCTGTTCTGGCCTGCAAGTATAAATTGGCAATATCTACTGAGCTGTAATAAATATATAGCTTTGCTCAAAGTTATGAGCACTGGCAATTGAATTAATATTGTGAGTGTGTAACTCTGATCAGTATCTCTTATGGCTTGATCTGTCTGGCAGGAAATAAGTAATATATCACTCTAACTGTTGAGTTTTTAGACTGGAATTTCACCTATGAGTAGATTTTTATCTCATGAGCCTATAACAAGGAATTTTGAGACAGCAGGCACCACATTTAATCTTTTGCTATTTGGCTTAGTGTTACAAAATATTAAATGATTCAATGTGTATATATCTCAACACCAAAGTATTAGATAAATAGAAATGTTGTTTAATGTTGGAATATCTAGGAGTTACATAACGAATTGAATATTAAAATAATATACATGTCCAATAAAGACACTTAGTATCAAAACACTTGTCTCAACAAGACTTACAAGATGGCGTACTCAAATTTGTGTTAGGGGGGTTTTGCATTTGGTGGCGCGGATTCTTTTTCATGGATAACTCTGTATGCTGAAACAAATCTAAAAGAATCATGACACCTATCATATATATACCAGAGATTGACACGCAACAAACTGCTGTAATCAAGCAAACTATCAATAAAGAAAGTGCGGCAAAAAGCCTGAAAGATGAGCTATTGTATCAAGACCCTTCTTGGCATAAAGAAGAATTTGAATATTAAGGAAAAGATAGACAAAACAAACCGTCCTTTTATTTTTATTGGATTTTCAATAGACCGTATAATATAACACTGACTCTTTAATGACTGAGTTAACAAAATACGAGTTACTTTTGTGCTATTAAAAATAATGGGTTGAAAAGAGATTTTTTCTAACGTAAAAAAAAAAAAGATGAAGTCTAAGAGCAATTTATATGTAAATGGTTGATCAAGAGAAGTTTTCAAAGTAGAGCTTCACAATCGTTTTGCAAAGACCTTGATTATATCTGAAAAATTATGGATTGTATTATTTTATGTATCCCCCGTACAATAATGTGAAGGTCACCATGCACTTCCTACCTGCGAACCATGATCACAAAGATGAGCCCATTTTCTTTTAATTGTAAAAAAAAAAAAGGATATGCCATAGCACATACCACATAGCGCATCGTTGATGGGGATTTTTTTTTTTTTTTTTTTCCGATTGTTTTAGATTTGCCCCAGATCTTTGCAGGTCACGTTTTTTAAACTTTTTTTTTTTTTTTGGAGGGGGGGAGTTTTTACGTTTACCAACGTCAGCCAATTTGCTCGAAGATGCAGTAGATGCGCACGCGCGTGTTTACTCGACCTCGGGAAAAGCTTCACTTTCGTGCCGTTTTTTTTTTTTTTTTTTTTTTATCACGCATGCGACTTACAATATCCTAGTAATTGTGCGTCGCTTTTGTCCTTTTTTTTTTTTTTTTTGGAGGGACGAGGAGGGGCAAAAATTTGCTTAGGGAGGTGGAGGGGTAAGCATAGCTGTCAGAAATGACAGCCTCTTCATCTCATCTGAGATCTTTAATGGCAATCTGCTGCTACTACTGCTGCAAAGCGGGTTTTCATTCCTTTTTTTTTTTTTTTCTTATTTCTTTTGATATTTTATTTTAAGGGGAAGATTTTTTGATAATCTTTGCGTATTTCCCTCAACCGGGTGCACGGCCACTGGCGATGAGCTTTGGTAAATCTATCAGCCTTACGAGGCTGTCTCCAGACATACGTTACTATTTTATCTTTTTTTTTACAGCTCAAGGGTGCATTGTTAAAACAAGGTTGGATGCAGAATAATAGATTCTATACATGATAAGAAATAATATAAAAGTGAAATGAAAAAAAAAAAAAAAATCAGAAATCTCATATGGATTAAACAGGGATAGCTAGCAAGAGGTGATAATTTGATGTTCAAAATAAAAAAAAATAAAAAATTGACATTTTTTTTTAATCTTATTTTGAAAGTAATGCACAATGAAGAAAATGTTAATCTGAGTACCGGTAACAAGGAGAAATCAGGAAATGGGAAGTTGCGGGGTGTGCTCTACCTCTTGGCGGTCCATATCTTCGCAAACTTCGCGTGCAATGCTGGGCAGATCCGATGTGTCCAAAACGTCATCGTGGCCATCAATATTGACTATACGTAACGAAACCGGGAAACCGGCGTTAACGAGAATATCGTTGAATTTGAGCGCCTGACCTAATGGCACTATTGCGTCGTACTTTGAGTGTACGAGTGTCACTTTGAGGTTGGGAGTATACAGCGCGCGCCACTCGCTCTGCATGGGAGAGAATTCAAACCAGTGTTCAGGGTCATCGCCATATGCGTCAGTAATAAAGGAGCGGTAGTAGGGGCTGTCACGCGCCAGGTCGACAAGATCATAGACACCGCCGGAGCCAACTACATGCTTAATCCAGCACGCCGAGTTATCATCAACGAGCGAGAGCTGAGCAGCAAGAAACTGGAATGCAATGCAAGCGCCGGCTCCGTGCGCCATAATGACAGCGGACTGAATCTGATAGGCCGAGCGCAGGAAACGCACCGCAGCGTTAACATCGGTCAGGTGTCCCGGATGCGATATCTCGGGGGAAAGGCGGTAGTCAATGGACGCACCCGCCCAGTGCGGCGGCAGCCGCGTGAGAACGCTAGCTCCTACTTCTTTACACTGACTAGCGTCCTGCCAGTAGCCACCATGCAGGAAAATCAACCAAGGGGTGGTTTCGCTGAGTCCGCCGGCGGGTAAGTAGAGGTCAAGGGTGTGGAAAGGGTTGGGTGATGGCTGGTAGGGAATGGTAATAGGCGGGGGGCGTTTTGTGCGTGGGAGACTCCCAAGCGGGCCGTATTCAGACGACACGTAGGAATGCTGGTCGTCAGCAAGGCTGTAGCTGTTGTTATTGTTAAAGTTGGACGAGGCAATAGAACCAGTAGAGTTGACTATCAGTGGCATGGTGAAAGGCTCTGTAAAGTAATGCTAATAGGGTGGAAAGATGGCGATGGGATAGCTGAGATGAAAGGGATGAAAAGTTTGTTGCTGTTAATTTTTATTATTATTATTTTTTATTTTTCTTTTAGCATTAATAGTAGATTTCTATGGAATTTTCAAATAAAGTCGTTGGTTGTTCAGAATAAATTTCAACTTTTTTTTTTTTTTTTTGCAACCATTGCCCTTCTTTTAAGCTGTCGGGCCAAGGGCCTTTTTTTTTATAGTCCAAAGGGAGAGAGGAAAAAAGGCGGTAGTTGCTCTCCTTGTAAGCTCCTTCGGGCTTCGTGCTTAAAAGGCGAACTAATGAGGATGGAGATCTCGCACAGTCTGACACCACCGGGAGGGGCCGTGGTACGGTGTGTGCGCTGCTTTAGGTTAACGTGGACGGCCTTGAACAAACCGTTTTCTGTCGATCTGAAAAGGTTTCTATTTTTTTTTTTTTTTTTGCTTTTTTTTGCTGATTTTTTTTGTCCGAGTTGGAGTCCCTGATTCGATGAATTCATGTTGGCCTGGGAGTTCAAAAGTCTTAAAGTTTTTCCCTTTGGGTCTCGTGGACAAGGGTCGGCTGGACACTAAAGAGTCAGCACGCCATAAAAAAATCCTCCAAGGTAGGCTGTGCTGGGAATTACCCATAAATTTGCGTTGATCTCCGGTTGTAGTTTTTTTTGTTTTTTTGTTTTTTTTTATTATTGTTTGGATTACTGATAGCTCAAGACGACACCAAGCAGTCAAAAACCAATCTGACTCGGGAAAGTCAAGCACAGAGACATATGCTTTCGTTATCCAGGTATCAGGTAGGTGCCAAGGCAGGTTCTCCACTGTCTTCTGAATATTAAAACCATGCGAAAGATTTAAGTCAGGTGAACTGGTACTCGTAAAAAACAAGACTCTACATAACTGCAATTTTGCTTGCTCGATTCAAACTTAATTGTAGTTTCCACCTATAATTGTAGTGGTCTATAGCAACTGGAACAAAAGTTAATAATGCCTTGATCTTGTCAAATCAAAGCTTCAAGGCTTCTTGTCCCCAAGGTCAGTAATTACAATTACGCCGTTCAGAGGCTTAGCCCTAGGTACTAGGGCCCAACTCACATTGCCTATCCTGGCATTGGGCAGAACGCAAGAAAGTTCCGCCAATTCCCAACCTTCAATGGCAGTTGCGTCGGAAGTTCCGACTGGGCTCTGTTCTTTTTTTATTTTTTTTTTTATCTGAAACTTAGTATAGTCCTTTGTTCCACTTGTCAGTCGAAGAACCTATTTTTGTATATGCGTTGTAGCGCTCAAGTGACCCATCTTTGATGATGGGCAAACAAAATTGTATTGCAATCTCAACCTTTGATGGGCCTTGATTGCGTTGTGTTTGTAGAAATCATGAAATGCATTTTTTGCTTCTATAGGTACCTGCAATCAGTCTGTTCATGGAGTACAATTTCCGCTGCATCATCATGAAACCTGCAAGTAAAAATATTACTGCCTAACTTATAAAAGGCCAAAAAGTTTTTCAAAGAACTTAATTAAAGGTCCACCAGACTTTTAATAATTTTGTACCAGATAAAGGTCTAGCAGCTAGACTGCAACGGTTTTCTGCGTAATGACGCTAGTGCCTAGGAAAAGAAACTTGGGTGTGGCTCTATCCATTATTTATTTTTTCTCATCACGATCGTGAAAATAAAAAAAAAAAACATAAAAGTAGAAAAACTGGTGGCCAATGATATGCGAACTCTCAGGTAGTAGGAGCAAACATTACGCACTGTTTCATACACACTGTATCAAAAAAATTCTTTTTTTTTTTTTAGCTCTCTGCGTCGTTTTGGTTTTCTTTTAGTTCTCTGCGTCGTTTTGGAATTAGTGACAGCTAAGGACAATTCCTGCCACTATCCCTCTCTGTCACGAATAGCTACGGTTGGTGTTTACAGATGGGAGTATTATCTATTCTGTAATCCTAATCAGCCAAAATAACCCTAACCGCTCAGCTTCTCCCAACGCTGCCAACATTGGTAAATTTTTTCGATTCGCCTGTCCAAAATTGCAAGGTCAGCCCAGCAGCACAAGACAAACCCCATTTACACGCACATACATATCAACCCTCACGTAATGGCTGCCTTACAAGATAGACGTAGAATTCTCGGTCCTATCGACGCCGTCAATGTCACTTATGAGACGAATTCCGATCTGCTTGGCAGTCTTCGCGAAGATGCGCGCTCTCGCAACCCCGAGCATATCCAGCGCATCTTTCTTCAGCCCAACCTGGTGGTAAACGCCAGCGGCTCATGCTTCTATGAATCTGGCGGCATTCGATTACAGTGCTCTGTGCACGGCCCGCGTCCTATCCGTGGCTCCTTCACCGACCGGGCCGCTTTCAATGTCGAGGTCAAGCTCGCGCCGTTTATTGTAGACCCCGCCAATGCCGAGCTTTTGCAAAAGGGCCAGGGCCAGGGCCCCACGTCAGCTCGTCCCAATGGTACGTCGGTACTGGAACGCGAGATGGCAGCTTTTATACAAAACTCGCTTGGTCCCGCCATTTTGCTCGAAGCATATCCCAAGAGTACGATCGACTTATTTGTAAACGTTATTGAGTGCGGCCTCAACTCTAAGACGCTCTACGCCGCCGGCGTGAATGCCGCAAGCACAGCGCTGGTGGATGCTGACATTGCGCTGCGTGATATTGTGACGGCGGGCGCGGCAGTGATTCCGCTTGGCTCCACTTCCGAGCCCTACGCGGACCCAGAATACCGCGCACAGCACGGCGACCTGTCGGCAGTCGTGAGCTACATGACGGCAAGCAACAAGGAGGTTGTGGGCATGGCAATTGATGGTGGCGCTCTGACAGAGGCCCAGATGAATGCATGTTTGCGTATCACCCTGGATATGGCCGAGTCTGCGCGCGCGCTTATTAACCGCGTGCTGATAATGGAGTTCCGCGGCAAGGAACAGGCACTGCAGAAGGTTGCAAAGGAGCAGGCGGCAGTGGCATCAAATGAGGAGGATTCTATGGAGGTTGATGCCTAATGCGGGCTAACTAGTTTATTTATATGTTGTAAATGTATTTAGAGAAAATTTGCATTCCTTTTCTTTTGTTTATATGTTCATTTTAAATCGTTACAGAAGGATAGGGCTACGATGAAATTTCATGTCTTATTGTCTCTGGTTTGCTCTAGGGTTTCTAAAAATCGATGATGTCTGTAAAATGCAAAACCATTCACAATTGCCTGGATTTGGAATGCTTTTCAGAGCATCTGGAATCTTGCCACTTATCACTCGAGATTACTTTTTTTTTTTTTGCGGACATTGATTTATTTAAAGAAAACTCCGATTTCATCAAATGTTGACAATTGTGATACACTTTAAAAATGATATTTTGACCCCTCTGGAAATGCGCGCTTTTTGTAAAATCTATCTTTTCCGAATTTTTTTTTTTTTTGTTTTATATGTTGAGTAACTATGTTAAAACAATAATTTTATAATCTGCCTTATCATTGTTAGAAAGGCTTTTTTAATTGCTTATTATAATCATGAAAAATCCTTACGATAAAAATTGAAAATGGATTCAACTTAAAGGAAAGATAATATCCTTATTACGCAATCTCTGTAACCAGTATCTAGTCTATAGTTTTGAAGGCATTTTTTAATCATAGATTAAAACTTTATCTGTTTTCTTTGCTCTTTTATACACATAAAATAATAAATCTGTTGATTGTCTTAATATCTAAAAGTTACAAAATAAAATAAAAGAAATTCAAATAAATTAACAAGAATATAAAAAGAAGACATTTAATTCTGGAACACTTACCTCCGCGAGGCTGATCAAGCAGTTTTCTCAACAGATATTTGGGGTTTCGACATTTGATGACGCCGAGTTCTCCATAGACTCAGTCCGAGTGTCAAGAGAAATTCTTCAAGATTACCACTGCAAAACCTTGACAAGCTATGCTGTTAAACTAACCATCAGTTTGGTAGATGCGGTAGTGAGTCGAGAAACCTGACTACCATTTCAATTCCCTTCTTGCTATCAAAGAGGGCACTGAGATCAAGTTCCGAAAAGGTTCCTTTCAGGTATCTACGCCCAGACTTACAGAGGGCACAGTCCTTCAGGAGGTGATTGATCGTTTCAGGCTGACCGCATTCGCAGTTGTGGTTCTTTGCTCTATTTTATTTTTTTATTTGAGTTTGAGAAAACACATTACAATTTTTAGGGTCATTCCCAGTTACAAAAAAAAAATGATATGAAATAAAATAAAATAAAAAGCAAAATTATCAAAGTAAGCTATGAAGAGGGGAGAGTCCTGGCTCAAAAGCTCCAACATTAGAGTCCATGATGGTGAGAAAAGTGTGATTGAGCTCGCACTGGCGGAAACGAAAGCATATTTATTATTTGCCAATACTTTTTTTTTGTTAACTCAATACTTCAGTAATATTACAAATTTGTTCATTCTTCCAATATCTAAAAGTTGCATATTTACTTGGTAATTCTGTAGCTCTTATTAACATTGGTGCATAGGCGGAAGCCAATGAGCTTTTTTAAAGAAAAGATATTGCCGCCACACCAACCTTCCCTCTCCCATTGTCAGGAGAAATTCAGGGAGGGAATGTGTGTGCGTGTGTGTGTGTGTGAAATAGATTATTACTATAGTATAAACTTGACAAATCAAAAAACTCAATTAAAACTAATTCAGCTCTCATCATCATGACTAGGGACTCTTGGCTTTTTTACAAACCAGGCTGTCGTGGTTGTTTAAAACTGTTTTATATTTTCATGGAAGTATCAATCATCAACTAAACTGTGATGTTTGCCAACTTGAGCAATATAAAGTATTTTAAATTGGATTTGAAATTATTATAACCAAATACGATGATATAATAAATGGAATTGAGAAAAGGGTTCTGGTGGGTAAACATCTGAAACAGAATGAATTGAATTAAAAAAAAAACGCACACAGACAACCCTTTATTGTCACTTTTTGTATATTTTATCATTTATTATTCGATACGCACTATGAGCTATTGTGAAAGCAACGACTTGTCAAATAAGGTTGTTTAGTTCGGTCTGCCAATCATGTTGATATTGTCGCAGCCTAAGCGAATACTTTGATTTCTTTTGAATTAAAAATAATATATATACTATAAAATTTTATGTAATAATTAGATTATCTTAGTGATAGATGAATGTTTTAACAGCTAAATTTTGATGCATTTTTTGAACTGCTATTTACAAACGCTGACGCCCTCACTTTGACTTGACGTGTTACAAGTAATAAGATGGGGACGTGTAAAAAAAAATCAGCATTTATAGATTATCAGAATTAATATAGTTTATAATCCTAACTATTTAATTGCACCAGCACAAATTATTTGGCTTAAAAAATTATTTATTTGCTATAAATATCTTTTTTTTTATTTTTGTTTCTATTTTATCTCTATTTTTTTTTTTTTTTCAAAAGCTTTAAGAGTACAGGTGTTAATTTGTTTGTCCAAATGCCTTTGTCTTTTTCCCTTTTCCAAGTTAAAAGTTGGGCTTTATTACTTGAAATTTGGGAGTAACATAAACTTTTGTACCTCGTTGCCATGGAAACTTTATTCCAGCAACAACAACAACATCGGGAAAGTA
>JAKUCA010000591.1:0-11993 GCA_030567025.1 Geotrichum europaeum | reverse complement strand
TATATTTGTGTTTGTTTACATATGACATCATAAGCATACATACTTATTCAAGCAGCTAAGCTTTGGGTTGCCTCAAGGCAGGGCCCTAACCCATTAGTGTTTTATTTTTAATTTTAAGGCATGCGCGGTAAACTCAAAGTAAAAGAAATGACGATGATGGTGATTTTTATGCCTGAATTGGTTTATATAAAAATATATATATATAGCTATTAATTAAATATTTATATTTATATATATATATATATCTTTCCTCTTGTAAAAATTTTTTTTTCTTCTTTCTAATCCTTTCTGATTCAAAAGAACTCTTGTTCTAACTGTCTTGTTAAATAACATTGCCTATATAAAGAAAAATATATAGCATCCGTCTTTGCTTTGACATCGTGATTGTCATATCTTGTTTCATTTCACTATTGTTTGTTCTTGAGTAGTCTCCGATAATACATCAGATCCTTCTCTATACAAATTACTCATCTATCTTCAGCAATATAAAAAAAGAAAAAAAAAATCTTTCAATGTTTAAGAATTTTCACAATTCGGTTTTGGCGCTGCTAGGTCTCTGCCTAGTCCTTACGATGGTCCAGGCGGCTCCCATTATCAACAATAGCCCCGATAACATCATCCCTGCCAAGGGTTCGGCCAGTAACCAGGTTGAAAAGGCCCGTTCCTTCATGATTGAATGCTCCAAGCTCCACGGCTGGCTCTCGCCCATTGAAGTTTTCCTCATGGGCACCGAGAAACATGAGAAGCTCCACCAAACCCAAAAGGTTAAGCGCCAGCAGCAACAGGATGCGCCGTCTGCTGCGGCCTCTGATATTTTTAGTAACTCGACTACTACCTCGATCACCACCAGTTCGTCATCAGTTTTTGTCTCTTCTTCTATTACCTCTAGCCAGCTCTCGACAGATACTGCCTCCAGTGCAACCTCCGTGAAATCGTCGTCCAGTGAAGAAGTTATTGCAACTTCGTCATTGACCTCAATTGTCAGCTCAACCAGTACTGTTGCAACCACCTCTGCAACCAGCACCGAAAAGCAGTCCTCGTCCACGGAAGCGGCTTCTACTGAGGTTACCACCACCTCGCAGCCTACCTCTTCCTCTGAAGAAACATCTACTGGAGCCACTTCTTCCGAACCTGCCTCGTCCAAAGTGACCTCCAACTCCTTGTCGCCCTCCTCGTTGCCTGTCTCGGAGACTTCTTTTTCGTCTACGTCGGTTGAGACTGTCCGCAACCAGCACACCACCGCGACCTACACACACGTTACGCTTGTCCTCGTTACCGTCAAGCCGACCCGTAAGTCGGCCGGGTCCTCCACCACGGCGTCGGGCTCAGCCTCGCTCTCGGGCACCCCAGGACTGCAAACCCAGGCTGGCAGTACCTCAGCTAACGCGGCGGGTTCCCTTATGCAACATGCCAATCCCTTTGGTCAGTCCCGCCTCACCACGGTGTCATTAAGCATGATTTGTCTAATTTTTTCGACCCTTGTGCTCGTCTAAAAAAAAAAAAAAAATGGCGGAGCACCCTCCCATCATCTCTCACCAGACCCCGTCTGCTTGGTGATCTGTCTGCCCTTTCCTTTATATATAAGGCAACCCCCAAAATGTGAAGGGAAAGACCTCTTTCTCTCCCCCAATAGAATTTAACCTGCATCAACTACCGATATAAGTCATTGACATATTATTGTTTATTTTTATTTTTTATGTGTACATGTCTTTTTTCCCTTTTTTTTTAAAAAAAAAACACACACACACACACACACACAAGACTTTTTTTTTCATTTCATTAACAGGCTCGTAAAAAAAATGTATATATATAAATAAAAAGGGTAAAAACAATATAATATATACACAAGTAGTAGTAGTAGTAGTAGTAGTAGTAACAGCAACAGGATTAATCAACATCGTAGCGGAAGACGGGCCGGGTCCACCGGCGGCGGCGCCACTCGCCACGTTCGAGGGTAGCAGCATCATAATCATATACCCAGCCAGCATCATCAACATCCATATCAACATGGCGTCGTAGGCCCTTTTGTAAAACCCATTGCTTTGGGGCCACGTCAAGTTGCCATGCGTGTTCTTCGGCAAAGAACCATCCACCACCACCACCACCACCAGAGCTGGTCTGTGGCGGCTGCACGTCCGCGAGGAACCGCGTGCCCGGCGGGCGCGCGCCCGACCGCCGCAGCGGGGAGGAAAGATCGTAGAGACCCGTGGTGTATACCCAGGGGGTCCACTGTCGCGGCGTCAGGCCCTGTCGCTGCAGCTCAAAGATCTCCACAAGGTGCTGGGCTGGTGCCTCGTGTGCCGTTGACAAGTCCGTCGTGATAAACTGATAAAATTGTCGCTCGAGCCGCCGCTTAATCTTGGTGAGTAATGATGGACTGCTGCTGCCGCCATCGCGCGACTCGGCATGACTCACTTGGCTCCCCGTGGTAAAGCCCAGCTTTGGTGTGCGCGATTTGGCTAACAGATAGCCCTGGACGGCCGGGTGGTAAAATCCCACTACGCTCCACCCAAGCGCAAGCACAATAAAGTTAAAGGGGATATTAAGAGCCCAGAGCACCAGGTTAAGCCCCACGGTAATGTTCATGAAAAGAAAGTATAAGCCCGTAGATTCTAACTCGTAGCCTCGTTTAAATGAAAAGCGTGGATTTTGAAGTACATCGTCTTGTAGCGTGTCAAGCGCCGCATTGGCAGCGGCGACGGAGTTTTGCAAGTCGCGCAGGCGCTCTATTAGCACCGCGGGGGACTGGTTCGAGCCGAGCCGCGTGCTGCTGCCGTACCCGGCCATGTCCTCGTCGCTGCTGTCCTCGTCGCCGGGCCGGCGCAAAGCTGCCCTGCCTCCACGCTGCTGCTCTTGCCGCAATGCGCGGGGGATCGCCGCGTTCGGGTGCCGCCGGTCGTACCCCGGGATCAGCACGCAAAAAAGCACAACAATTAGGGGTATGTTGAAAAGAAGCATGGGATACATGCACACGTAGAACCAGAGCGCCAGCCCCGACACGGTTAGTGCCGGCTGGTGCCACGAGACAAAGTGGTAGAGCACGATCTGCACCTGGGCTAGCAGCTTGGCCTTCCGGGCAAGCTTGTGCAGGTGCCATGCAAGTAGCGATAGTGATAGCGGCGGATCGCTGCTCTCAGTAGAAGATTTGTCATTGTCGACGTCGGGGTTCGTGGGGGTGATTAGTTTTTCTATAAGCTTATCAAAGATGTGTTCATACTGCTCCTGCTCTGTGTTGTTGTTGTCAGGCTGCGCTACGCCATTTACGACAGTAAAGACAGTGGCAGGCAGGGTGGCTATACCCATGAGCTCTGGGGAAGAAATGCTCATTACAATCGAGGTGTATATATGTGTCTAGTCAGTAGAAAGGAGGTAAAGAGAGGTTGAAGAGTAATTTGATGCTATAGAAATGCCAGGTCCATTGCAGTTTGGTTCCTTTAACTTGCGTGTTGCGCGTGTCGGCAATGTCGTTTGGCTCAAGATAAGAGAGATAAAGGAACAAGGAGCACGGTGATGGCTAAATGAGTTCAAGGTGTAGGAGAAAGAAAAGGTAAGAACAGGCCAGTGTTATGTAAATGGGAGACAAGAAAAAAAAACACAGTGATAAAGGCCTTGAATATCAAGATAAAATAAAAATATATAATCAATTATAGAATATATATATATCAATGTCTATACATGTTGATGTTGTTTTTTTTTTTTCGAAGACTTGGAAAAACTCAATGAACCTGCCATCATTCTCGGCAAGTTGTCACGTGAGATATATGTTTACATATTATCTGTTCATGGTTCTCTCCCATCCTCCTCACCAGCACTGCTTGTGGTGATGTCAGAACTTTTGAAAACCAGAAAAAATAAACAACTAAAAACCTGGGGTAATTAAGTATCCATTTAACCAGTAATTAAAAAGATTCAAATGCTCGGCTATCAAAAGGGTTAAAGGGCAGGTCGGCAAAAAAAAAATGGCAGTAAGAAATCGCCAGCTTTTTTTTTTTTTTTTTGCATATGACAATTGTCAAAAAACCCATAAATATAATATTATCAGACATGTGACATTACACTTAAAAGTAAAGACTTGGCTAATAACATTAACATGTGTATGTAATCCATCTACAAGTTTATCTATATAAAGGTCTAAATTAGATTTCATAAGAATAGTTATATCCTTCTCGAACAAACCTCCCAACTGGACTTTTCTTCATTATTACACCGGGCTGATTTGGAAAAGTTTCTGATTTCAAATATCTAATATTATTCGCCAAAAAAAATCAATCGTCTTCAACAGCAATATAAAAACACACACACACACACTCTCTCTCTTTTTGCTAATCACTAAATAAATCAACAAATATGTCAACTAGTTCAGCCCCAAAATCATCATTAAGTCCTCGATTCCCGCCGTTGACGAAAGCTCACGTTGACAACTGCCAGTTCTCAGCGTGGCAAAAACAGTACTCCAAGCTCTACCCTAAATCGCGCGTGCTGACGTCGCTGCCCGCTGAATTTGTCGATTATCTTTTGGCCGATGGTATCAGCTTGCCCAAGTCGGCTTTTAATCTTAAATATGATGTTGATGAGGCCATGGATTTGAGTACAACCACAGCCGACAACGAGGAATCCAGCGACGATGATGATGATGAGGTTGATTTCACAAAACCTTTCAAGGACCTCCACAATGAGATCAACCGCATCATCAAAGATGAGTTGAATGGCGCCGTCATGCCCAAGCTCAACTGGTCAGCTCCCAAGGATGCCGTTTGGATCAGCACCACCAATACTCTCAAGTGTCATGACGCTTACGAGATCTACATGCTGCTCAAGGCCTCCTCCTACATTGTGCACGATCTCACCGAGTCGTACACTGACTGCGTTGACTACGATCCCACTGCTCTTGATGGCCATGATGATTATGATGATACTACTGCTGCTGCGGCCATGACCTCTGACGACACCGATCCTGCCGCATCACCACAAGATTTTGAACTGGTGCTGCGACAATGGGTTGCTGTCAACCCCGCCCTCGAGTTTCGCTGTTTTGTTTACAATCGCGCTCTCATTGGTATTACCCAGCGTGACATGAATTATTACGACTTTCTTTCCCCCCTTCAGGACCGGCTTGCTGGCGAAATTGAACAATTTTTTGAAGAAAACCTGCAAAATACTTTTGCTGATCCTGATTTTGTCTTTGACGTTTATGTGCCCGCGCCTCATGATCGTGTGTGGCTTGTTGACATTAACCCGTTTGCGCCGCGTACTGACTCGCTACTTTTTGCATGGGAAGAGCTTCTTGCAATTGATCCCACGGACCCCGAGTTTGAGTACGATATCCGTCTCCAGGAACGTGAAAACGCTTCCCGGACTTTTGGCAGTACTGTCCATTCTGAGAACTATGTTCCCAAGGACATTGTTGATGCCAGTCTTACCGGTGAAGGAATTGCCAAACTTGCTAAACAGTGGCAAAGTATGATGAACATGGAGGATCCAGGTTCTGACTCTGACTAAGTCCTCTTTCATAAACATGTATATAGAATCATTCCATCTTACTTTCAACTTTTATGCTCCTCATTATAATTATATTCTTCTCATAATTAATATATAATTTCATTCTCAAAAAACTTTTCGCCTCCAGTAAGAAAAATAAATAATCGATGAAAAAAAAGCTTTGTGACCAATACACTGCTTTCTAAAAACTTGTGCGTGTAACCGAGACGCCGCCCTTGTCTGCAGGATTAAACAACCCAACTCGCTGGATGTTGGCAACCGACCGCATCTTCCTGTTTATATTGTTAGGTGCGGGAAACTCCTGCTGCTCTCCAAGGTTTTCTCCTTCCGAGTAAAAGAGTAAAGGGCGATAGTCAGGGTCTATTTAATTAGAATCACATTATCAAACCTTTCGTGTCACCACACTTACGCTGATCCATCACGCTTGAATTCCGAAACTTTTCAATCAAACACTCTTTGCCCTGAGTAAACATATGTTAGTCACGCACCATATTTGACAATTCAGATACTTATATGTTGGCATAAGATATGTCGCAAATCTTCTCCGAGTTGAATCGATTCCTATAGCTAGTTAGATTGACCTATCGACCATAGTTTCGGACTACCTACCACTTTGTCCCAAATCGGTGCTTTGCAAATGTAATGATATGCTCCGGAGCTATGAACGAAATAAATGCGTATCCAACACTATCTCCCGTTAACAGAATAAACCTGCCAAGCATTAACACGTTGATACTCACTTGCACTTATTGACAAAATCAATTCTCAAATCTATTCAACTCAGTTAGTCATCTTAGCCACCTGCACTCCATTGTACATACAAAGAAAATCGTAGGTGTTCTTGTTTGTGACGTCAATATAATCTTTCAGCATCTGTTGGTCTACTTTGTTGGGAATGTTACGTAGCATCAACGTTGTTCTAGTATCGAGACCTAGGGCGATTCGGTCAAGATCTATCACATTGTTTTTGGGAAGGTCGGCCTTAGTGACAATGTTGCTCTTTGCCTTGCTCCACTTAATGCTATTGGAGCTGAGGTCAAGACTGCCGTTTCTCAAATTTTCCTCCACGCTGAGGCCGAAGTTGAGAAGTGATGGCCGGACTCCCGTGTTGTCTTCTCCAATACTTTGAAACACCCTAAGCTCAATTTTTTTGAAACTAGTTTGAGGAGGCGGCAACATTTTGGGAATATGGTAGGGTGCTTCAATTAGTGTACTTTGGGGTTTTGCCGTTGACAGGTCCAAAGAAACTGATCGGTGTGAAATACCACTTGACCAGATTGGATTAAGCTGCAAAGCTTCATTCAGATTTTTGGATTTGGGATTAATGTAAAGAGAAGCCATAGTAAAAAAATTCTGAATTGTTAGCAGCCACCTACTGTTCATTAAAAGATTCACTTACTCCAATGGTGATACCGTTTAAGCCTGTTACTGCCTGCGGTGCAGCTCTAATGTCATAGTACTCGCAGATATACCCGGCAGATGCAGAGTATAGGTTTTCGTCAGCAGCTATATCTTTCAAAGACTGAACATCTCCAAACGACATAGCAAGTTCAAACACTTTGGCACGAGATGGAAGGGTATCGCGAGACGATGAGGTAATGATAACCTTAGACTTGGTAACCATTGAAACAGGATTTCCTTGCATGGTGTTTTTTAACTAAATATTGTTAGAACACTTGAAACATCCAGCGATTGTGTACTTACATATTCCGCTTCGGCCAGGGTTATGTGCCTGGCTCTAATTTGCTCATACTTGCCAGTATTGATTATTTCAACAGCTTTTTCTGCAGAGCGCAAGTCATAAAATGCATAGATGGCGGTCCCATGAATTCTAATCGTTTCCGTTAGCGCGTACAGAATATCTCCAAAGGACTACTTGTATTGTTAGCTCAAATTCTTGATCTGGAAGCTTGTAAAATAGTTACTCCGCAAATATTTGTGATCACTCGCGCGTTGATTAGCTTCTTGATACCAGACAGATAAATAATTCGAGATATCTCTGTAGGAACCAGAAAGGGAATAGGCAGACTGACATTTGGGCCGTGAGAGACAGACCTGTATGCATTTTTCAGGGGCTGGAAATTAACACCAAATTTTGATGGCGTTTCATTAACTGGGTCTGATTTCTTTATTGGCCCTGAAGAGGGAAAAGAGACTCGTATTGACCTTTCTTTGGCCTTCTTCAAAAAACTGGTTAGTTTTTCTAACTCGTTTTCAATGATCTTCTCTTTCTTGTCTTCGGTATTCACTAAAAAAAAGCTTAGTACATGTTTAAAATGAATTGCAGAGAAAACTCACGTTTTGAAAGTTTTTCAGTTACCATGCCCATGGTATCTACAGTCTCTTCTTTTTCAAATGGAGAACTTGTGAATATGGTAGAATTCAAAAAACAAGTTGGGATCCCTTTCTCAAAAAAGATTTTGTCTTCCTCCGTCTTATCACTGTTACCGTCTATTCTATAAGATGCCACAAAGGTAGCATCCGAGGAATTTTCAAAAGAGTGAGACTCAACGTAATAATCTCCTTTTGCATGCCCATCGTGATTGCTTATAAATTTAATGGGAGAATAAGAAGGTATCTGCCACTGGCTCAGGTTCTCGGTCATTGTAGATCAAAAGTCGTATTGGGCTTTCCAAAATCTATTCAAACAAAAAGATGTAAGTTGAAAAAAGAAGCAATATACTATCACAGGAATATAAAGCTTTAAATTGGTTAAAAAAAAAGACAGAAAGAAGAAAAAAAAGAATAAAATTAATGATTTAACAACATTTATAAGTCTGTGAGTAAAGATTGGCCATCCGTGCCGTCTCAAGCGCGTTGTAACACCCAACGAAAGTCTTGTTAAGTGCCTTAGCCTAAAATCTGCTTAAAGGAACTGAAAATACCGATCATCCATTCACCACATTGCCGGTGTGGTGGACAAAAACATCAACATTAATGTTGAAATCCATCATTTTCCTTTTACTTTTTCCCCTTCAATTTTTTGTTTCCTACAATCATATTATTATCCATCTTGCCTTCATTTACGTATAGCAGTCTTCTTAAAAGCTCATACTGGTTTAGTGTAATTGCAATGTCATTGACAGTTCAGCCTGAGGCTGAAGATAACCAACAAAATATGTCCACAGACGTCACGATGTCCCAAGGGGCGCCACGTCGAACGTCTATCCTGGCTATCCACTTCAAGGACCACAAACTTGGTTGGAGCACAATCGACCAAAGTCTCCGAAAGTTGACCTGTTACTATGATATCACTCTCAGCGCATACGACCAAAGTTCAGAGTTTAAAGATATTTTTAAAAATTGTGAGTAGTTTTAATCTGCACTTCTCGATCAATACTGATGTCCGTTTTACAGTGGTCTCCCAGATCAATCCCAAGGCTGTTGTCATATCAACCAATATTCCACTTGACATGGAGAAGGTAATCCGGGATCAAGACGATGCTACTGGCTATGAAGTACTTTTAAAACCCTCTCAGTCCTTTTCAAAGTTCACGGCCATCGCTAAGATTGAGTCAATTCTCAAAAATAATCCCAACGTTTTTTACCCCACATACGAGCAAAGGATTGCAATGTCCAGAATAAATCTTAGACAAAACGATGCCTTTTCTGAAATTGATTTAAACCCATATTTTGGATCGCTCTTTGAAAACGGAAATGATATTGGAGTAAGTCAAAACGTAGAATCAATGATTTAGCTGTAGCCTAACCTCTTCCAGACTGAGTGCGTCAGTGCTCTGATATCGCTGTCAGAGACTGAAACAGGGTATGATTTTGACCAGTACATCTCGACATTTGATGTCGGCTCATTGTAAGTGTTTCAAGCTTTTGTGATTTTAACTAGTATCTAACAGATTTGTAACAGCAACGAAACGATGATAATCAATGAAGACTGCATGCATGCTCTCAAAATTCTTGATAACTCCACACATCCTAATTTTCACTCTTCCAAAAAGAATCAGCGAATCAAAACAATGTGCTTATTTGGTATGTATAAACTTGACACTATACTAAACAAAAAATGCTAACAGATGTTTGTAGACATTTTGAACCAAACTTGTTCTCCAATGGGTCAAGAATTGATGAAAAGCTGGTTTAAACAACCTTCCACAAATGTTGACGTTATACGGGCAAGACATGAGCTTATTTCAGTTTTTGTAGAACCAACATCTACCGACATGAAAAAAAGTCTACGCAAGCTTTTGCGCGGCCTTAAGAATATCCCAAGAGTGCTGGGAGATATAAGTGTTGGAAGAGCAAAGATTGAAGACTGGAGTGCCTTGTTAAAGTTTTTCAATTCATTTAAACTCATTCAAGAAACTTTTCGAGAGGTTTTTAGAAACAGGTCGGTTGTTATAAACGAAAGTGTTCAGCAAGTGTTTACTGGCAGTGAAATTGATATCAATGTTCAGAACATTGAGAACATAATTGATTTTGACCAGTCTAAATTAAGCAACAGAATTGTCGTTTGCAGAAATGTTGACATTGAACTGGACAAACTGAAGGATTCCTATGGGCAAATTGAAGATATTCTTTCCGATGCCGCCGCTAGAATTTCAAAAGCTTTGCCCCAAGTCTCACATCCCATCAACGTCATGTACTTTCCACAACTTGGTTACCTTATTGTTTTCGAGCGTGCGCATCAAGACAAATCAACGCCTATGATTGAGCAAGGTGAATGGGAAATAATATTTTCTACAGACTCCCACATCTACTTCAAAAGCGAGGAAATGAGGGAGATGGACAATCAGTTTGGCGATATATACGGTGTAATCTGTGATTATGAAATTGAGATTGTGCAGAGCCTTCAAGAAGAAATTCTTAAGACCTCTTCCAAGTTGTTGGCTGCCTCGCATCTTTGTGCTCAAATTGACTGCCATTTAGCGTTTGCCAAAGTCGCAAAAATGAGAGACTATGTGAGGCCAGAAATGATAACTGAAAGGTCTCTCGAGATTGTGGAGGGTCTCCATCCAATCTACGAACAAGTGATCGACACTTTCATTGCAAACGACACCAGTTTTCAAGAAAATCAAAGTTCAATAACTCTACTAACTGGCGCCAACTATTCTGGAAAAACTGTTTATCTTGCACAAACGGCCCTTATTGTTTATATGGCTCACATTGGCAGCTTTGTGCCAGCCAGGAGTGCAAAAATTAGCATTACGGACCGAATTTTGGCTCGTCTGTCAAACAGAGAATCCGTTTCAAGAGTATAAGACTTAAATTTTTTTGGAAAGTTATATTAACTCGCCTGTAGACCAAAAGCTCGTTTGTCATCGACTTAGAGCAGATGTCGTCTATATTTAGGCTGATGACTCCGTCTAGCTTGATATTGGTAGACGAGTTTGGCAAGGGGACCGATGTCGCAGGTAAGTGAGAAACGAATTGAAATACAAATGGTGTATGGTACTAACCTAATCAGATGGCGCATCGCTATTTGGTGCAATGATCAATTATTTCCAGATATTGGGCAACAATTGCCCGAAAGTGCTGGCATCAAGTCATTTTCATGGTACGAAAATTAATGTTTTTTCTTTTTCAACTTTTCTAATCGTTGCTAAGAATTGCTCAAGAATGGTATCATCGACACGTCCAGATTGAACCTCTGTCATATGCAAGTGTTGCTGGATGAAAGAACGCCAGAAAATGGCACAAACTCAATTACCTACTTGTACAAATTACAGCATGGGGAAGCAATCTCAAGTTTTGGAATCAAGTAAGTCAAACTTTTTCATTAATACCGTTCAACTAACAATGATTCAGTTGTGCAGCGCTATGTGGGATAGACCAATCAATTATATCCAAAGCCCAAATCTTTTACAGCCATTTAATTAAGGGCGAGGATCTGACAAATTATTTTATGACGTTTTCAAAAGAAGAGGCGCAAAAGCTAAAAATTGCTGTGAGTGTTACACATTTTTTATTATTCATTTTTTTTTTTTTGGACTTATTAAAAAGAAATTGCTAACACACAGTAAAGAGCAAAAATGTCAGGAAGTTTTTATCACAAAACCTTGACACCATCCCGGATGTTGTGAAATTACTTGAGTCTATCACCAATGAAACCGAAAATTAGTACAATTAAAAAGAGAATTTGCTACTTTCAATTGCTCTAATATTCAAAAGATGAGTAGATAGATAGAAAACCTGTTTACTGTCCTAATATCTAAAAAAAATAACAAAAGGATATAAATATATATATAGCTCTAACATTTATTTTAATGAGATTGACAAGATAACGCTCTCAGCGCGTGTAGGGGGTTTCGACATTTGATGGCGTCGAATTCTCCATAAAAAGCTTCATGTGTTGGGGAAAATCTGAGATACATAACATCCAGTAGATCGATAGCAGAGTTTGACACTCAGTAAAACCTCAACAAACTGCTCTAATCAAGCGAACCATCAGCAAAGAAGTTGCGGTAAGGAGTTTAAGAACTTGACTACCGCTCCAAGACCCTTCTTGGTATCAAGAAGAATCTTGGGATCAAGCTCCG
>JAKUCA010000590.1:0-12075 GCA_030567025.1 Geotrichum europaeum | reverse complement strand
TTATTATTATTATTATTATTATTATTATTATTATTATTATTATTATCATTATTATAATTAAGTATTAGTACTAGAAAACAGCGTCTCAAAACTTTTGCCTCTTCTCGTCTCTGGGATTGATAAGGTCTCTTTTTTTTTTTTTTTTTTTTTTTTTTGAAGACTTTAATCGGGGCCTGGTGGACATAAGTGGCGGTAGCGTTCGTTAAGTGTTATTGTTTAACCCTGCAGGAAAAAAAAAATTATTACTCTTTAGTCGATCAGTTAATTCGTTTTTTATCGGGGAAAAAGATTGGCACACGATAAGGGTACCAAAAGTTGTTGTTTTTGTTTTTTTTCAGAAAACTAGTTGTCATTGTTTTTTTATCGATTTTATTTTTATTTTTTTGTCTTGATTGATTTTCAACGGTCCAAATGGGTTGTTTTTTTTTTTTTTTTGCTGGGATAAACAATTAATCATGACTTTTTTTTTCAGACTTGTGAGCTATGGTCAAGGAGAGTGATTCTAGAAGGGCACTATCACCCTTCCAGAACAAAAAAAATTATTATTACTGATTGTCAATGTTCAATAAAAATTCAATTTTTGGTTAAAAAGCTTTTTAAAATTACATATATATATATATATATATATATATAGATAGATAGATCTTTGAAATACGTTCTCTAGAGTCCTTATTTTTTTTTTGTTTAAAGCAAATTTATATTCCGGAAAAATAGCTAACAGAAAAAGGACCCTCTTTTTTTTTTATAAACGTGTTCGTATGGACTATTAGATAGATAGAAAATCTGTTTTTATTCCGTATGGACTATTATCAGGGTAATATATCCCATGAGGGAAAAGGGCTGGTTCGAATGAATGTATTAACTGCTGCTATCTGGCAGCCAAAAAAAAAAAAAAAACTTCAATATTCATATATGTGTATATATTTATTCATTGACTGATTCATAAGCATAATATAGATGAGGATTTGGTTCAGCCAAATTCCCGCACCAGAAGTCTTTTCTTTTGAGTCTTATTATGAGCCACGGATATACAAAAACATACCAACGCTATATGACTTAAAAAAAAAAAGACCATTACACAATAATAACTTACAATTAAAATTAGATATTAAATAGTCAGAAATAAATAAGCAAATAAAGAAGATAAAATAAAATACTAGTATTGCTAGGAAAGCCAGTCACATCTAGCGGCAACAAAGCCAAATGGCACCGTATTAGAAACAGAAGCATCAAAAGCAGTATTAAACACCATTAATAATAATTAAAGCTTTTTAATGTTGTGGAATCTGAGTAACAAAAATATCAACAGCTTAACCAGAAGCAGCTGCTGGAACACCCACATGCTCAGTAGAACCAGCAGTGCCAGAAGCAACAGTACTGGAACCAGAGTAAGCGGTCGCCAGAGCAGCCCCGCGTGGTGGGAGTAAAGCCGCTCTGTCCCCATAATTGGGGTCGTAAACGGGAACAATGACCTGATAAGGCACGGTGACGGCGGTTTTACTGTGCTGGTCGCGCTCCATGTGCAATATCACCGAAAGGCCACCGCGGGCATTACTATACCCTTTTTCTTTACTACTTCTGTGCTCATTATCAACAAAAAGTGCGCCGGGTTTAATCTGCTGGGCTGCATTATCTATGGACGTCGATGTGATCTCGACAATTGAGCACCAGTTTCGCCGTGGTAAAAGGCATTTGTTATGGCGCGGTTTACCATCAACATCAACACCAAAAATCCGGACCATGTCCTCATCAGTGTCGTGGTCAAAGTGGTGGATTTTATTGCGCCTATTCAAAAAGTCTGCCAGCTTGTCCGACGGTGGGGTGTTGGTGATGGCAGAGGAGATAACATTGAACATGAGACGGTGGTCGGCCTCACTGGGAACCGAGGTATCACGCGCACGAAAGCGGCCAATGGCAGCAAGATGCACGTCACCAGCAAGAATAGTAATGCGAACATTGCTCGAATAAGCCATATTTTGCAGCTTGGCAACAAGCTGATTGCGCTCCTTTTTATGCGTGCGAGCACACCAGTGATCATTAAGGTCATCGAGAATCTCAATGGTGCCATCAAACTCATTAAGAGTGCCATTCATAAGGCCGTGACGAGCAAGCATTCGCAAGGGCGCCATTGCATTGCCTGTAAGCAAGTTTTCGAGCCATACCAGTCGCGGATACGCAATGGGCACTCCCAGCATGACCAGGACATGGCGAATTTCTCCGTTAGAAGCAGCAATTTCATCTTGTAGCCGAGTAAACATGACATTATACGACTCCTCGCTGACAACTTCGTGCAGTGTGCGCTCTGTACGGCAGTCAAGTCCGTAGAATGCCATACCACGGCCTAATCGACAATAAACAGAGCGATTGGGCTGGCGAATATAAGGGCCAATCTTATTTAATGGTGAAGCCCACGAGGGTTCACTGGAAATATCTTCATCGGGAGCTGTGTGGTGTTGGAAAAGCATATAGTACTTGAAGCCAATGTTGCCAATGCCGTTAAACACAGGACTTAGCATGGTCTTCTCGCTGTACGAACCAAAGCCATCAATTAAATCATGGTCATCAAATATATTGACAGATGGGATCATGCTCAAAGCCTTGGGGAAGTTGGGTCGCAGGCAAGTACCCTTGGGGCCACGCCAGTAACCGTAACCATACCATGAAATGTAGCTTTGCAAGAAAAACTTCTCTGTCTCAATTTGGTCTTCCCTTGGAAATTGCTGCCTGTGTTTGTGAATCTGATGTTTCGTATCCTTACACCATTTGACAATAGGCTCACAGAACTCCTTGACGGCATCGCAGTAAATCTGGTCACCACCGCCAAGCATAACATGGAAAGGCGTGAGCGCATGGGTTTTGAGCACGTCACCCCAAAGACAGGATTTGAACTCGTCAGGGTTGACTGAAAGCGAAAAGCCATTACACGAGTGGAACATTACGTTCATGGTCTGGCTGCGCGCGGGAATGTTGAACTCGGCACTGCGGGCGCCGTTGTTAATCTCATAGTGGACCTTTTGAGCCTCCTCCTGTAAGCGGATGTTGACGGGAAAGCGATAAAACCGGTGGCCGTAATCCTCAAAGAAAAGAACCGGGTCGACGCGGTCGGGGCTGGCATTGGGCGTGGTGGCACTGTAGTGAGTAAGACTAGGTTCAGCTAATGACGTCTCCGTCTTGGTGACAATGAGAATTGTGCCCCGCCAGATGTCATCATCAATTCCAAGATATCTAAGAACAGGACCAGTGACAATATCAATGGGCGGATTCCCAACGGCTGGTCGGTGCGGCGAAGATTAGCTAGTGGTCATCTGACTAGGTATCGATAGAATTAACTTACGTTTACTAGCTGGGCGTTCTTCTACGACAGGCTGGAGAGATCTGTGCGTTAGCAGACAGAAAATTTTAATAATTTTTACAAGAGAGAGTAGATACTCACTTCACTTTCTAATTTGGAAGCCATGGTGACGAGGTTTGAGGTCGGGATGGAGGGAAAACAAAACAGACCTGTGAGGGAAGTTGAATTACTTATATATACGCATTAGTTTGTTGATCACCTGTAAAGGTTAAAGCGACAGTTAAATGGCTTGTGCTGACATAAAACCCATTTGTCACAAATTCGTCAATCAGGCGCATTTATAAACGCCAGTCTTCTGGCTTCTCTTTTTTTACAAAACCATGGCGCCTGGAATGTCAATACAAAAGCTGAAATTGCCGATATAAAAAGCACATACCCGCTCTTCATTTTGCAAATTAACATTTCGCGGTTTTTTTTATTTTGTTTGTTTTTTGTTTGTTTGTTTTTTGGCATTTGCGGGTGTGGAGCGCAATTGGCTCAAAACAGCAATAGCCCTTACCCTTTTTTCTTAGAGCACGTTCATCGAGCCTTATCAAAGAACAAAGAAGGGGTTGAATTGTCAAAGCGACGGACTGTGTCCTTTTCATCTGAAATCTTTATATCATCATTGTCCTGAACAAACGGGCACATACTGCGGACGCCGCTAGGAAATGACCCATTATAGAATACATACATTGCAAAAATGAGTGACGATGTGTTTTTAAACGTTTGGGACTCGCCATGGGAAGATGTCCCGGCGAATAGCCACGCCGACAAGACGGCTACACCCACGACACCAAACAGCAGTAGCATAGAAGCCCACGACGGTCACATCACTGGCCATGACGACGACGAAATAACTATTAGCAGCCTTGAAGATGTTAGCCTGAAGATTGCGCATGGTGATGATGCCCTTCCTGCGGCACTAAAAGATGATAGCTTCACCGAAACCGAGGCTGAAGCTGACAGCGTCCTGGAAACGGCCAATATCCCCGAGCCAGAACTTCAAAAGGATTTGGACTTGAAAAAAAATGAGGAAAAAGAGATTGAGCAAGAACAATCTCAGCAACAGGTTTTGAAGGAGTTGGATCAAAAAACTTCTAGCATTCACAGTACCAACGACGACCACAATGAAAACGTGGATCAACCACAGAAAGAAGACGAACCGAATTCTTCTGTTGTAGATAACCAAGCCACAGATATTAGTAATACTGCCATTAATAATACACCTACAACGGCACCGGGTACCAATGATGTCGACGAAGAAGCTAACTATGGCAAAACCGCTGCCAATGACGCTGCGAAGGCGAAAAATCCTGTGAGCGTTAATGGCGATCTCGATGTGGCAGATCTTGATGCCGATTCTGACGCGAACAACGATGATTTTGGCGATTTTGAGACCGAATCAGAGCCCCTTCCGCCAAAGCCCAGAGGGCCTGAATACAAGGTCCCGGTCAAGACCCTGCTTGCATCTATTATCACACTTCCGACTCCTAACGACAGTACCACTAATTCCACTACCAGCAAAGACAATACCAAATACACAATAGAAAATAAATCTATAGAAAGCCTCCTCAACATTAATCACACCCGCAAGTACAAGAATCTTATAACTCGGCCCACGCGCCAATTTCTGCATGTTGACGACCTTCCAGACTCAACCATCACCCACCTCACGCGGCGCCGCGGCCATCGCATGACAATGTCTATGTCATCGGCAGGTGTGCCGGTCGAGAAGCCTCCTGTACAAAGCAACGTTGAGATCGAGGCGCGAAAAATCATTCTCGATATGCGGCGGTCAGAAAGGCCAAAGTTCAATTTTTCTTGGCATCAGACCCAGCGCTCCTCGTTACCAATTGGTCGTAAAGATATTAGCAGCAGTGTTCCCAGTTCCCCGGTAACTACCCCTATTGTCGATGCGTTTGCAAGCCATTTTAATGCTATTTCTGGTAGAGCTGGTATGAGATCGTCAATGATTGTTTTACCCACAAGAAAACGTGAAGATAATAGTTTTTCCCCAGCTATCGTTTCAGCTTTGGCGGCAAACAAATCAAGAAGCGCGTCTGCTGAAATAGCCAGCCCAATTTCAAAGAGCAACACTGGTGACAGTTCCTTCTCACCTACAGCCATCAAGCAAGTGCTGAATAGCACAATTGTCAAAAAGCAATTGACTATTAACACTGCAGATACCGCAACAGTAAATGCTGCCATTGCGGCTTCTATTGTTGGCCCTGTTTCTAAAAGCCCCACATTAAGCAGAAAAAGCTCTGTGAGCAGTTCTGATCGGAATAATTCTATCAGTAGTCTTGGCAGCATTGGGGCCAGTATTAATGGTGTTTTAAGAAGGAGTAGTAGTAGTGACGGTAGCAAGATCATGTCCTCGGTGACATCAGCAATAAAACCCAAACCGGCCATGAAACCCGGGTCGTCACCAGTGGTCGCTGCGTCAAGGACTAGTTCATTTTCAGCTACTAAATCACAATTTATGGAACCACTTACGCCCTCGACGCCGATTCTACCCTCGGCACCAACAATGGTGGGGGTGTTCAAGTCCACGCCTCCCTTACACGCTACCCCCTTTACCTTAAAGCCTACAATTGCCGTGTATGATTCGCCGCCCATCAGTTCGGCGCCGTTTGGCGTCAACCCTGCGTCGCTCACGGGGTCTAACGCTGGTGCCACTGACGATGAAGAGGACAATGATTGGGGCGACTTTGTGTCGGAATCCAGCCCCACGCCCGAGCCAGCGCCCATGTCCCATGCGCCCGTAATCCCCACGTCAGCCACATTTGCGCAAGAACAACAACAACAACTACCGCCTGTAAAGCTAAGTTTAGGCCCATTACAACCCACCATGAAATCCAAAACAACTCAAGAAAATGAAAAAGTGGACACGATTGTGGCTACCCTTCCCAACCTTTCGTTTATGCTTGATGAGGAGTAATTAGTAGTATTAATAGGATTAGTATTAGTGGTATTAGTAGTAGCAGTACTTTTAAAAAAAAAAAAAAAAAGGCTCTACTCTGGTTCAATTTTTTTTTTTTTCTACATAATCATGCCCTTGTGTTGCTAATACCGCAACTATTTTCACTTTTTTCTTGTTTTCTTAAAGTGTTATTCAATTTATTTTTTAATTTTTAATATTCATTTTTTTTAATTATTTCTATATTGTTGAGCTAGGTTGTTGGGTTCTTTTTTTTTTATCTTAAAAGCTAATTCCTAATTGCGGAGGTTGTTTGGGACAAGGAACCCACTGGCAAGTACCACACTTGTGACACCCTGCTTGCTGTTTGTGGGGTTTTGCATGCCAATAACTATTAATACCAGCAGCTATCTCTCCTGCATCACACTCACTTCTTTTTATTTTTGCCAATATTCTTAGAAGCGCCGACCCCGACGGACAACAACAGTGCGGCGCGGTCGCAGCATGGTCCCGATGAGAGCGCCAGCAACTAGCGGCTTCACAATGGAGGGACGCTGCTGCTGGACGACGACAGGGGTAACAGTGGCACCGCGGCTGCCGGCAGGTATGGCATTGGGCCCACTAAACCGGTCAATGCAGTCCTGGCACGGTTGGCCTGTGGCGGCAATAATGCCAGTGTTATTGCACTTTCTGCAGCGGTAGCCCTCCGGGTAGGTGATGGTGATATTGGTCACATTAGTGGTTGAGTTTGTCGTGGTGGAGGATTGCTGTTGAGATTGCGGCGAAGCACCATTGTAGGAGTAGCTGCCCGGATTGGTGCCCGGGTAAGACCCATTGCCACCCTGAAGCGGCGGTTGGCCCTGGGGAAGTGGTGCAGGGGTGGGAAGGTATGTTACATTGTTTTGAGGTGGTGGCGACTGATACTGTTGGGTCTGTTGCTGATACTGGACGGGTTGCTGCTGGTATTGGACGGGTTGCTGCTGGTATTGGACAGGCTGGTGCTGGTATTGGACGGGCTGTTGCTGATATTGCACCGGTTGCTGCTGGTACTGGACGGGCTGTTGTTGGTACTGGACTGGTTGCTGTTGGAATTGTTGCTGCTGGTAGCCAGTGTATGGCGGTGGAGGGGCCTGTTGATGCTGCTGCGTGAACTGCTGCTGCTGATCAATTGTCGTGAAGGTAGTCTTGGAGCTAGACATTTTCTGCGTAATTTTAATATGAGATGATTTACGAAGAGAGAAGTTGATGATTTGTTATTTTAAAAAAAAACTGAGACTCAAAGGGAAATAATTGTGGTTTTTATAGTAGATTTAGCAACTTTCATAACACTTGTTGCTTAAGTTTTGGCTAGCGCTATCACATGAGCCTTGATATCAAGTATGAGACTAGTGAAGGCGTTTACTTCTTCTTTTGTGCATATCAAGATATCAGCGTGTAGAAATATAGTTCATTTGCTAAAGTTAACATCTTTGCAACAACGGCTGCTCCCCTTCCTAAAAATTGTCACGGTCATACAATAGTTTGTTAATATTACATCTTAAATCACCAGACAAAGCCATTTTATTTTCTTTTTTTTGTTTTTTTAATTTCCTAGTCCGCTTTGTTCTCCTTATGTCCACCTCGTGTGTAACAACGCAGCTTCGCATTGAAAGATCAAAGCCCAATCTCGCTGCTCCTATGGTAATCTCAAGCAAGTTTTTTTTACTGTTTCTGAGCTGTAAAAAAAAATCTTATACCAAAACCAACGAAAATTTTTTAAATTATTTCTCGTTTTATAGACTGGAAGAGATTGGGGAGGTGATGGTAGAAAACGCCTCATCATTTAAGTCCATGTATTATAGAATCTTACGTTTATTTCTGTTTATTTTTCTTTTTAGCATGCAAGGTTTTCAATTGGCTAGTCAACATCAATACGACAAGCTTTAACTTCATAATCTAGCGACTCAATTCACAAGAACTAAGCTTAAAACTGCTGATATAGCCGTAAATTGCTATCATTATACGCCATAGTAAGTTCTTGCAGAGGAGGAAAAAAAAAAAAAAAAAAAAAAAAAAGTAATTGTTATAATTAGAAACGTCTGACTTTTTCAGATTTCTGTACACTTATTTGGTAAAAAAAAATGAATAAATAAATAAGTCAAAGAGGTCTTGACTTTAAGCGAGACTTGTGCGATACTAAACCAAAGTTAGCTTAATGTTTTTTTGAAAAAAAAATACATTGATTTACTGTATCTTATACATACAAGATTCAAAGGTAAGAAGTCCGGAACCCGATAAGATACAAAAAAAAAAAAATTTCTCTTTTTTTCTTTTTTTTCGTTTATTTGCAAAGTTTTGGCTTGGAAGAAAGAATGAGTAGCTTTTGGTTTCGACTGTAAAACACACAATGTTGAGATCAAAAAAATCTCCAACTAATTATTGCTGGAAATGGAATCCCGCCAGTGTGACGTAACTGCGTTAAAAATAAATTCTTATTGTACACTCTTCATTTCCCGGATTTCTCGGGGGAGGTGACATCTTCGACACAATTTTGTGTGCAACCTGTCAACTAAAAATAAACAGTTATTATAATCATTGCAGATAAAAACCCACCGTTGACTACTTATAGCTTTTATCAAGTGGGATAAAAAAAAGTCTGTTGTTGCGATACTTTCCTTCTCCCGAAGTTTCATTAAAACACATGATTTCCTAGATTTGTACTTAATTCTGTCCGATATTACAAAAAAGATAAGTTTGACATGCACGGGGATGGCAGCTTAACAGACACCCGCTACCAAGACCCCTTAGTTCTTAAGCGCAGTGAGACTCTCGGCAAGCTCCTCATAACTCACAAACCCTTTCTCCTTGATGATTTCGGCCAGCTGACCAAAGTCCTCCTCGCTAAATTTGACTAGCAGGCGACCCTCATCAATGAGGAAACTCGAGTTTGAGACAAGTCCCTTGGCCACCTCACGTTCCAGCTCGGTCTCCAGTCGCAAACTGTCGCCGGGCTTGAGCGCATTCACGTCGCGGCGGATGCGTTCCTTTTCGGCGGCAATGCGCTCTTCCTCTTCCTTTTGCTTCTGCGCCGCCTCGCGCTTTTCACGCTCTGCCTCCTCTTCAGCCTCCCGGCGCATGCTGCGCTCGGCCTCAATCAGGGCACCGTATTTACGCTCATACTCCTCTTCCTCCTGCTTGTTGATCATAGCCTCCATGCGTTGATGTTCAAAGTACGCACGGCGCTGCTCCTTTTTTTCAAGTGATTTGGTCTTTTTCGTGCCCACCACGCGGTTGTTGTTGTTGGTGGCCGTGTTGGGGCCAGGACCGGCCTGGCCGGGCATGGGGATCGGGTTCTGTGGAAGCTGCTGATTGGCACGCTCAAGCTCAAAGTCAACCCCATCGTCCTGGAAATCCTCAAAATCTTCAATGCCAATGACGCGTTCCTGGGGCGCGGCCTGCAGAGCCTCAGGATGTTGTTCTTCCAGTTCCAGCTCTTGTTGAGGTTCCACCAGCTGCTCTTCAGTCGGCTCTTGTTGTTCTTGTTGTTGTTGCTGCTCTTCACCTACAATTGGCTGTTGCTCGACTTCAGGCACAACCTCAACGGGAGCAACCACCTCGACCTCGGCGGGAGCAGCCTCAACAGGCGGCTCTACCGCCACGGGGGCTTCCTCTACTACCGCAGCAGCAGGCTCCTCGGCAGCTTCGGGTACGGCCGGCTTTGGCTCTTCTTCAACTGGTCGCGATCCCGTCAATTCGTACATTTCTTCAAGCGAGATCAATCTTGGTTCCTGGCCCTCACCCTCGACCACAAAGTACTCGCCTGTGTCGGGGTCTCGCAAAAATTGAGGCACAAACTTTTTATCCTTTGGGGTTTCTTCACGAGTCTTCTGGTCAATACTGCTGCTTGATTTTGTTGTCGAATCAATTTTCTTCTGCGCCGTCATGACGTAGTAAGCGCCAGCGAGCGCTAACACTGCTATCGGCAGAGCTTTATAAAGGATCGAGAAGTCGTTATTTGATGATGACATTGGATACTAAAACCAAAATGTGTAAATATGGAAAACTAATCTATTAGAAAGATGAAAAGAAGCAAAAAAAAAAAAAAAAATGAGTGAGAAAACAACAATTATAATAGGAAAATAATAATAAAACTGGCTATTGGTTACGAAAAAAAAAATCGTAAGGTTTGAAAGTTTGATATGATTAATAGGAAGTGAACAAAAAAATCACCTGCTTTGCATTATGTGTTTTTTTTCAAAATAAGTCTCAAATTCTAAATCCTAAATATGCAAGGGGATAACGCGTCTAAGGGAAAATCAAGAAAAAGAAAGCGACACTTAGAGATATTTCAAAAGTCAATTAAGTATCATCAATTTAATTGAAAATAATTAGGACTTTTTTTTTGTTTGACTGTGAGGTACCATAAAGGAGACATTGGCTCTTGTAATTAACAGCATACATAGTGTACCGGTTACACAATAGTTTTGTTCTATTCCAGTACGATCTCAAGGCCTAGGCCCACTTGAAGAAAAACCCATTGGTAGTTCTATCAGTTGACCCCGGCGTCAGCCTCGATGCCAAAGCAAACCATGATCAAGGTCGTCGTTTGTTTCTCCAGAAGTTAATATCACGCAGACTATTATTGGTGATTACCATAGCACAGTTCACTGAAATTGAATTATCTTGTGTGAAGAAGTTAGATATACCAAAATATTCTCGTAAATTTGCATTTGTATAAAATTAAAGTTTTATGTTATAAGTGTTTTGTCTTAGTCATATGTCTTATAGCCGAAGTAGTGAAACTCAATGTAGCCATTGAAGAAATGTTACTTATTTTTTGTTTCAGACAACAACAAATTCTGACTTGACTTAGAAGACCTAAATCATAGGATCATATGAATACATAACTACTGACTAATTACTTAGATAACCAAACATACTTTAGTTATTTGGTATTTCCTAAAACTATAAAACTGTGTTTGTGACTGCTACAATCCGAAAGTGGAAAGTATATATATTTTTTATCCCATTAACCCAAAGCCAGTGTGAGATAGCCCATAAGCCCAACCTACTAGTCCCGACTCAGCTGCTCTGGTTAGAACGAAGTACGACTCTTTTTTTGATTTTCTCAGTGCTTACTACTCATACATAGAAAAATGTATGAACCATTTCTCCCATAACAAGAGTTCGTCTCTCTCATTGTCATATACGCGCTTGTACACTGAAAATTTCTTTCCCCAAACCCCCAAAAATTTTCTCTTCTTTTTTTTTTCCCTTTTTTTTTTTTTCCCACCTATTGACTTAACGTCTGCCTTTGACATTCACCACAACAGTATATAGCCATGGGTATGTACCACTATCATGAAGCGTAACTTCTTGTTGGACCCGCTCGTCGATGTCGCAATATTTTTGATTGTCGTGATGCTGGTCCACCTTTATTTTTCATTAAGTCACAGCCACTAATTCACATCTACAGGTCGTGTTATTCGCAATCAGAGAAAGGGTGCTGGTTCTATCTTCACCTCTCATACCCGTTTGAGAAAGGGAGCTGCTAAGCTTAGAAACCTCGATTACGCTGAGCGTCACGGATACATCCGTGGTGTCGTCAAGCAGATCATCCACGATCCCGGTAGAGGTGCTCCCCTCGCCAAGGTTGTCTTCCGTGACCCTTACAAGTACAAGCAGCGTGAGGAGACCTTCATTGCTAACGAGGGTCTCTACACTGGTCAGTTCATCTACGCCGGTAAGAAGGCCTCTTTGAACGTTGGTAACATTCTTCCCCTCGGTTCCGTTCCTGAGGGTACCATTCTCTCCAACGTTGAGGAGAAGCCTGGTGACAGAG
>JAKUCA010000589.1:0-12079 GCA_030567025.1 Geotrichum europaeum | reverse complement strand
CTGAAACAGCTTGCTCAAGGTATGACGAGGCACGGTACTCATGAAGGATTTCAATGGATTGGGATACTTTCCTCTATATAACTCCCTTTGGGTGGTGGAGTAGTATTGGGGGAGTTCACCTTGTGTTTCGTAGTCTAATTGCCATTCACCGCCTGTAGTTTCATTTTATATATATATTTCAATATTCTAAAGCTTTGATTCCAGCACCCAGAAGTAAACGGGTATGGAGCTAATGCCACTTGCTCTCCTCCCTTTTAAAGCCATTTGGTGTAGAAATTTTCATCACACATTTTTTTCCCTCTTGTTTTGATTTTTATTTATCTACAGGCAGAATTCCAACCTAATTGCCGTCCAATTAATCTAGAGAACCTGCCAGAGAGACCGTTGAATTTGCTGGCTGGGCAATGAAATCGTAGTTTTTTTTTTTAGAGGTCTCTCCAACTTTAACTAAAATGTTCAGACGAATGGAGGAATTTTATTTTTTTTTTTAAATAAAGTGTGTTTTAAAACCAAAGAGGCTCTTTTTTTTTTTTTTTTTTTTTGTTCAATGGAACTCAAACCAGAATCCAAACTCATGGACTTTGCTTCTCTCCCTCAGATAAATTTTTTTTTTTTAAAAAAAGAAAACTTCAAGTCCAAGCACGAATCTTCTTCTTTCTACTCTTTCCAAAAAAAAAAAACAAAATAAACACACACACACAAAAGAGACAGGTTGTCTACCTACCTTACCGGGCGGTTATTAACTTATCCATAAAGCCCAAATTTTTCATTTTTTCTGGCGCGCACTCTTGTCAAAATGGAGTTCAGTGACGTCACAGACATAAAATATATCAACAATAGCAGTCACTCCACATGCCATCAACAACAACGACAATCAAAACCAAACTGGAAATTTCTTCATTCTATTTTTTTTTTTGCCGTGCATGGAAAACAAGTACCGTACAAAAAAAAAGAACTTCATGATTGGATGGTGGTGGGAATACTTGTGTTCTCAATTTTGCCAAGAATAGAGAAAGATACACAAGTGAGGACAGGACTCACGTCATAGCGATGCACGGAAATCATAATGACAATTGCCGTGATGCCAATCTTCAAAATTCGTTATTCCCCTTTCTCTTCCCTTCCTTTTTTTTTTTTTTTTCCAACAACTGCCAAGTCCAAAGGTTGCAGTGAATTCCCAATGAAGGAGGCTGATTAATCAATTTTTGACAAGTTTTTGCTCTAAGGAATTCCTTCGCTCCGATACCTTTATCAACTTATTTTTTTTTGGAAATCTCAAGGGTTTGGGGAAAAAAGAAACCTTTTAAGATTGGCTTTTTTTTTTCTTTTTAAAACATTCGTAAAAGGGTTGACAAAATAAATATATTAATTACTACTAAAAACATGCATGTACAAAGAATGATAAAATAAAAAAAGGATATTAGACGTGACTAAATTAATTTAGAAGAGGAAAGCACCAGCAGCACCAACAACAGCGGCACCGAGAACAGCGGCGTTCTGAGCAGCACCGTTAACCTGGGGGATGGTGGCGTTGGTAGGACCAACAACAGCGACACCAGAGGAGGCACCAGAAGAGGCAGCGGCCAAAGTGCTGGAGGTGTAGAAGACTCTCAAGGCAACACTGTAGTCCTTGTCGCTAGCGTCATACTTGGAAGTCTTGATCTTGTAAATGCTACCATCAGCAACAGCGTAAAAGCCAGCCGAGCCCTCGTAGGTCAGGTGGTCAGAGTTGTCGGTAGAGAAAATGGCACCCTCGGAAGTAAAGACAAGGTTGTTGTCAGAGACAGTAAGGTACTTGCCATCACCAAGAGAAATCTTACCGTCCTTCTCAAAAGTACCGGTGAGCCAGTTCTTATTGGCAGAGTTGATCTCGACGGTGTTGTCAGCAGCAAAGGAAAGACCAGAGTTCTGGACAGGGGAGCCGGAGCGGATGGTAATGAGACCAAAAGGAATGCCAACTTCAGGAGCGGCAGCGACGAGAGAAGCAACGGCGGCGAGGAGAGCAGTAGAGGTGAACTTCATTTAGATAATGTATATATATAATTTTGATTAGCGAAAGAGAATTCAATGAATGGGAAGGCGGTGGGAATGAATTTTATTTTATAGTTTTTTTTTCTTTCTTTTTCCTATTCGGTATATGACCAAGTATCTGATTTATGACAAGACCAGTCTTTATGATGGTCTAAATTGGGTTTTTTTATTGCTATTTTCATTTCTTTATGTTTTCTGATTTGTTTTATTAAATAGTTTTTACTATAGCCGACTGGGCAATAATATTATTATTCGATTCTTGAAGAGACTAGAAAGACAATGGCGGTGAGTGACGAGCTTGGTATTTTTTTTTTTTTCCACGGCAACACAGTGCGTGCTTTAGGATGAAGACAAAATAAATTCAAAAAAGAAACACGTTAACAATAGAGAAGATACTGAATATACCTACAGCAGGTCATAAAGTAGAAGACTCCCGTTCTTTTTCTTTTTTTTTTTTTTTTTTGCTCGTCTTAAGATCTGCATTGAATATTTCATCATAGCAGCTCAGAAAGAGAAAATCAGCAGGAGTTTATGCAAGAATATCAAACACCTGGCGCCGGTACTGCTCAAAAAAATAAAAAAAAAAAAAAAAAATTCAAAAAGCTAAAACAAGTCAACTGATGTCATTTGTCAACAAAAGACAGCTTTTTTTTTTTTCTTTTCCCTGAACCTGTAACCCAATCTAATTTACGGCGCTGATGGCTATCATTTGTGATATTCGCTGCCCCTGTTTGCTCTATTTTTTTTTTTTTTTTCCATGGGATATTTGATTTTGACCTCCTCGAGTATCGGTGAGGAGGAAATAAATTTGTCCAATTATCTCAGGCGGGTCCTAGTAAGGCTCATCTGTATACTCGAGCCAGGCGTTGGAGGATGAGCACTTGACTAACTTGAGCTTTGCTAAACTTATCCCTGTTATTAATAAACCAATAACTACTACCAGGAAAAAAAAAGGGCCCTATTCTGAAATTGAAAGAATTTTTGAATCGTCAGGTTCTATTTTGAACTGAACTTGATTCTTACACTGAGCTCTTATGTTTACCTTGTCACTAGCATGGTTTTCCTAATGTAATTGCTTGAATTCCAATACATACACGACAAAAAAAAGGAGTAGCAAAGTAGTATCACTTCACCATGTAACATCTATGAGACTTTGGCGAATTAAGTTAAAAAAAAAAGTATTTTTCACACAATCTATGATCTTGTTATTTGTACCCGCTGATACATTTTGTGTGTGCTTGCTGCTGCCATCCATTATTATTTTATCTCAATTTTTTTTAAAGGAAAAAGGCTTGCAGGTGCATCTACCCACAAGAAAAAAAAACTTTAATAATACAGATTCAGGATGAGTTTAAAAATTATCAGATCTAAAAAAAAAGGAAAAAAAATATAAATGTGGGGTCATACAGTAAATTTTTTTTTATCATCATCATAATTTATTAAGAATGTAGACCCTAATTTTCAGTAGCTAGTAGCTTATTTTCAACAAGTCTTTAGGAAATATATTTTTTTTATTTTTATTTTATTTATTTTTAGTTGAGTAATTTCTAAGTGACTGAACAGAAATTAAATCTCTCTATAATACTCTTACGTTTTTATTACAAAACCTGCTTGAAAAAGCTCGAGCAATTGGACTCTGGGGTAGGTTATACAATCTCAAAGCCTTTGCCGCCGATAGTGGTATTACTTTATGTAAGTTACACTTGTGACCCAAAAAAAAGATTCATGTTTTGCATTCGAGCAATTCCCAGTAAGAGTTCGGCACGATTCAAGAACCCTCGCTCTCAACTGTCTCCTGTTCTTGTTCGAACCTCGTTGTAATGCGTCTTCCACGTGACACAATGCCTTTATTTTTTATTTTATTTTCGGAACTTTCCGCTCTTCATTCATTCATTCATTCATTTCTTCATGTATTTAACTTTTTTTTTTTTTTTTTTTTGTAGATTTCCCTCCTTGACACACAAAAGAAAAGAGCTTAATAGTATAAAGTACATATGTATCGCCGCAGGGCAACAGGAAAGAGGAGCTGGCGCTGTACTTCAGTAGACTCTTACTTTATTAATATTATTTTTATTTTATTTCATTTTTATTTCTGGCCTTGATATTTAGTCTCTGTTGTTGCTGATGCTATTATTTGGTACAAAAAATATAGATACATAATGACACGCCTAGCTTGCGCTACCTTTTTGGCGCGGTAGCAATGATGACAGCGGCGGCCAGTGCGCATTGACCTTTAAGGAATTGTAAGGCATCACGGGCACAGCTCATTGAAAGGGTGGAATACTTACAGGCTTTACCAAAACCCTCCCTCCTCCCCAAGAAAAGAAATGCTTTTCTTTTTTAGGTCAAAGATATAAGAAATGGAAACATCCTTTTCCTTGAGGCTCGCAATTTAATAGAAACAAAAACAAGAGGTCCGACCGTTGTCTATGTTTTTTTATGTTGATAACTTCTTGTTAAATATTAATAATTTACTGTTTACCCGCTTAACCTGCTAATCTCTAGTCACAAAATAACTCTCGAAATTCACTCTTCTTCCTTCTTCAGCTCAAGTTGCTTGCCCGTAATACGGAAGTACAAGTCCTCGACGTCATCGGTCGTGGTCTCAAAGTGCGAAGTAGCATCGTAGGACTTGGAAATATACACATTGTCGCTAGTACCGTCAGAAATGGGCTCGTACAGCTCAGCAATGCCCATCAAGGTGTCTTCTCTGGGACCAAGCAGCTTGAACGCAGGCTCAATCTCAACATGAGGTTGATCGGTCTCAATGACAGTTGAAATAATTGCAATATAGTGACCCTTGGCGCACACAAAGTGACTAGACGATAAGATAGCGACGTAAATGTCGTGCTTTCTCTTCAGCTGGTTTTGAGGGATAATCAGTTGCAGGGAGTCGAGATTGTCGGTGTTGGGAACTGGATGGTTCAAAATGCACATGGCTCTGATAACCCTCTGGCCAGTCTTGCGGACCTTTTCAGGGAAGTAGGTAGGATCACCAATAACAATAGGTGCCTTAGCAACTTCATCGCCGGACTTGACACCAATAACCTTGCCATCATCACCGTAAACCAAGCCGTCAACTGGCTTGTTTAGCATGTAAGTACCACCATGGACAGCAGACATTCTGGCAAAAGCCTGGGGGAGCTCACCCAAACCGTAGAGAGGGTAAATGTAGGGGGATTTGCCATATCTAGCAACGGAATGCAAGTACATGATGATTCTCTCAATGGTCTCAAGAGCAGGCTTCTGCAGATAATCGTCAGTGGTCCACAAAGCCATAGCATGGCCAATAAAGTCTCTGGTACCGGGCTCCAAGCCAAACTTCAGGTAAACTTCAGTCATAGTGTTTCTTTCCAAGTTGAGGCCCTGGTGAGTAGAAACGTCGTCTTTCTTAAAGTTGCCGACAAACTCAAAGAAGTTTCTGGCTCTGCGCTTTTCGAAAATGCCCATTAGAGAGGACTTGATGGCTTCCATCTGAGTCGCAGGGACCTTGGCAATTCTACCATCACGGTAGACATAAGAACCAGAGATTTGAGTGAATTCAAGATAAGGGAGGACTGCAGTCTCGGTCAAAATCTTGGTCAGTTCGCCGCCAGCCATGATAAACTTGGGAATCAAATCAACATTCCAGTCTCTGTCCTTGCCAAGAGCCTCAGCAGGCTTCTGGCTAGGACGAAACTTCTTGTACAGTTGCGTAAGGTTCAAAGAGGCACTTTCACTGTTGTGATTTAATTGACGCGTGTTAGTTAGCTGATAAAATACAGACTGCTCGAATGTCTACTTACGCGCCATAATGGTCTTGTCTGTCAATGTGGAGAACCTTCTTTCCCTCGACACTCATAATACCGGAGAGAATGCACTCGGTGAGACCTTTGGGAAACGGTTATTAGTACTCCAGCTTTAGCGGCCAGACTTGCTACATGGGCATCTTGGTGTCCACCTACCAGTTCCTATTCATCCCAATTGTTAGTAACAGCACAGCAATTTACAGTACAAAAAAATGATGTTAAGATAAGCAAGAGGAAATCACATACCTAAAACAATAACGTCGTACTCTTCATCCATTTTGACTCGTTAAATACTAAAGATAATAAATTTCTGTTTGTAAATGATGGTTTTTTTGTTCAAAGAAAAAAATCTTTCTAGTTAATACTGAGAGGAAGAAAAGGAAAAAGACAGATTGCTGCTTTCATTTTGTAGGAAAAAGCAGCGGTCGGTTTTATCTGATCTAGGGCAAGGGTTGGTGTGGCTCTTGCTTGTCTAGGCGGTGATAGCGTATGTGCGCCATGGTTTGAACAAGAGCGTGTAGGGTAAACTCAGCCGTGCACAGACTAATTTCGTCGAGTCATTAAACAAGATTCTTCAGACATCGATCTTCATCCTTGCCAACAACGTTGTGGTATATAAAAAAGAAAACGCAATTACCAACAATGTCTGCCAACAAGCCTTCGACGTTAATTCTGTTAAAGGACTGTTTATTACGGCCTCTGAATGACTCGATTAAGTCATCTAGGCCCCTATTTGAGAACCCATTGAATCTGGAAATCAAGTCCAATGAACGCTGGGCCGTGATTGGACCTAGAAAAACAGATCTTCTTTCTGTTCTGGCTGCTCAACATGTCCCGTATCCCTCGTTAAGCCGAAAATACCCTTTTTTAAACAAGTCAGTGTGGCCTTCACAGGTGATTCAATTGGTTGAGTTTAAAGGCTCCATTCCTGTCACCCATCTCTCCGCTCGCTACGAGCATTTCAGAGATGAGTTTGATTTTTCGCTCTACAAGTATTTGGGCCAGTCACTGGGGGTTTCTAATGGTGCTAACCACTCTGAGATAATTAATGTTATAAAGCAGCTTAAGTTGGATGGATTTGCAGACCGATGGGTTGTAGGACTGAGTAATGGCCAAATGAGACGGGCCCGACTTGCTCGGGCATTGCTAAAGAAACCGAAACTTTTGTTGATTGATGAACCCTACCTGGGACTAGACCCTTCTGCAAGAAAAAACCTGTCAAATATCCTTGAGAAGCTCCCGCATGAGTTGAATGTTATTTTAGGTCTGCGTTACCAAGACAAGTTTCCGTCATGGATTACGCATGTTGCTGTTACTGACGCAAAGGGTATTGTGGATCAGGGCCCCATTGAAAATGTCAAGCATCTTATTGAAAAACTTCAAACTGAAGAACGCAGAAAGCTTCAAGATACTTTGCGAAAGCACACTTCTCGAAAGCATAAAGCTTCTGACGACATAATTTTAGAACTTGACAAGATCTCAGTTGCTTATAATGGACAGCCAGTTATTCAAAACCTGAAGTGGCAAGTCCGTCGTGGTGAGAGATGGCATCTCAGAGGTGACAACGGAACTGGGAAGAGTACTTTGCTTTCACTTATTACTGCTGATCATCCTCAGTCATGGAACTCTAAAATCATCATTAACGGTACCCCAAGAAAAACTGGCCGTCAAAACTATTTTACCATCAATGAAATGATTGGCCATACTTCTCCTGAAATTCACAACCTATTTCCTACAGATCTTTCTACCTTTGATGTTGTTTCTACTGGATATATTGTTGGCTCAGTTATTCCGCCTAGAGAAAAACTCTCTGAGGAACAACGTACTAACGTCTTTAAGCACCTTGAGGAGTTCGGCATTGATCCCGAGAAAACTCTCTACGACCTTACTTTGAGTGATCAAAAAACCGTGCTCTTTTTGAGAAGTATTATCAAAAACCCTGACATTCTTATTTTAGATGAGGCTTTTTCAGCCATGGATTCATGGAGAGTTGAGCAATGCAAGGCCTTTCTAAGTGACTGGGAGGGTACCATTATTACTGTTGGACACATTGAGGAAGAGCTCCCTCTATGTGACAAATACATTCGCCTACATATAAATCAGAATTCTGAACAAGGCGATGTTGTCCATAAAATTGAAACCTAGAAATAAATGGATAGATTAAAAAAAAAAGGTAATTTTTATTTTAACCTATTTTACAGATTCGTAACTACTTTCTTTGAAATGTTTTCGAAGTGTGTTTTTATTAGGTGGTAGATATCACCAAAGAAGGGTAAGAGAATTTTTTTTTATTTTCTTTTCGACTTTGTGAAGACTTCATTTTTCATTTACACAACCGATCACAACCCTCGAAAATCGATAATATAAGACATTCATCATGTCAGAAAACGACTGGGACTCAATCTACCCCGACCAGATTAACCCCGACTCTGAAGTCAATGCATCTCCCAGACGATCACAGCGCAACAGGGGCTCACCGCTGAAACCGATAGCTGTCAGACGCAAGGCCGACAAAAAGCTTTTCTCTCTCGGCGATTACGTCCTCATGGAGAGTGGATCGAGGCGAGATCTAGAAGACGACGGCGTGCCCCATGTTGCTATAATTTATGATTTTTCTTTCAATTCTAAGGGATTCATTGAAGTGAGAACTGTCTGGTTTATGCGACCGGAGCATACCTCGATTGCTAGGGAGGACACCATTGATGGCGAGATTTACTTCACAGCAAATGAAGACCGAAATTCAGTAACAGCTTTAATCGACACCTGTGATATTCTATCGATTTCTAGCTATAGAAAGGCTGGCTCACTAAAAGAGGATCAGTTTTTGGTGAGGAGGGGCTACGAAATGAATAAGGATTATACTGATGAGGTTGACTGGGATCAACTTTTCATCAAAACCGACCTTGAGGGCTCAATTCTGCGGATTCACACAGTTTTGAAAGAATCTATCAAAGAAATGAATTTAAGTAAATCTACAGGAAAAAGGTCTGAGGTAACAAACATTAGCGATGACGAACCAGAACCAGTGATAGAGATTGAAGATGAGATTCCACGAAAACGGGCCCGCAAGGAAAATATCGATCTGATCAGTGATAAACCTGACCTACCACCAACCCCTTTAAAAGGAAAGCGCACACCCAAAAAGCGTGGTCTCAAAGCCAATACAAACACTTCAGTTATCTCCACCGATATTTTGTCTAACAAGCCCGACCTCAGCAAGAAGTCGAATCAGAAGGATGATGAAGTTGTTCTCACAGTCGAAGATACATCCGACTCCAACGATGCTGATTCAGATGAGGATTTCAAAGCAGCTCCTTCAGACCCTGAGGCCGAGGACGAGGAGGAGTTCAAGCCCGAAAAACCAGCTCCTGCTACTCCCAAGAAAAGAAGAATTGTCAATTTCCCTTCAACTCCAACTGGCCGAACCCCCAAGTCCTCTCCGCGCAAGAACAGATCGCCAATCAAGGACTTTCTGCGCACACCTACAAGAAAGATTGTAATTAAACCTCCCAGAGCTTCATCCACGCTTCCGACTAGATTACTAGATCTTGGTAGCGAAGGTAATGCCTTGTTCTCCCAACACCAGGCAGCTAGGAACAAACTTCATGTCTCCATGGTCCCAGATTCTCTGCCATGTCGAGAAAACGAGTTTTCCCAAATCTTCCTTGCGTTGGAAAGTGCCATCAATGCCGAAACTGGTAGCTGTATCTACGTCAGTGGGACTCCGGGAACTGGTAAGACCGCCACTGTGAGAGAAGTGATTTCTCAATTGCAGCTGAGATGTGAGGAAGGCGAGCTTGCCGAGTTTGCATTTTTGGAAATCAATGGTATGAAATTGATTAACCCTCAAGAGGCCTATGAGACGCTCTGGGAAGAGATCAGTGGTCAAAGAATCAGTTCATCCAACGCTGTTACACTTTTGGAAAAAGAGTTCAAAAAACCCAATACCGAAAGAGTCCCCGTGCTAGTGTTAATGGATGAAATGGATCAGCTGGTGACCAAATCTCAAGGTGTCATGTACAATTTTTTCAATTGGCCCACATTTAAAAACTCGAAACTGATTGTGGTTGCTGTTGCCAATACTATGGACTTGCCAGAACGCATGCTTTCAAACAAGATTTCATCTCGTTTAGGCCTGACAAGAATACAATTTCCTGGTTACACTCATGATCAACTTCGTGAGATTATTGAGTCCAGGCTGCTCGACATTGCTGGTGAGATTGTTGAACGCGATGCAATTGAGTTTGCGTCGAGAAAAGTTGCCAGTGTCAGTGGTGATGCTCGACGTGCTTTAGATATCTGTCGGCGAGCAGTCGAGATCTCTGAAATCGAGGCGAAAGAATCTGGAGACAAGGAAGCTAAAGTCAAGATTAGTCACATTAAAAAGGCGATTGATGAGACTACGCATTCGCCAGTATTTTTGTATTTGCAGGAACTTCCTCTTGCCTGCAAAGTCTTCTTGTCAGCCGTACTGGCGCGTGTACGGCGCAGTGGGTTTATTGAGAACCCCCTGGGTGATATTCTCGAAGAAACACATCGCATCTGTAAACTTTCACAAAGAGCGGACAAGCTGATGGATGTTTTCTATGGAGGTGGACAGATTAGAATGAATGGATTTTTGAAAGCTGTGACTGAATTAGTTGAAGGTGGTGTTCTTGTGCAACAAAATTCAAAGGGCGAGAGAATTGGCAAAATTAGGTTAACCATCGCGGAAGAAGAGATTAAGACGGCCTTTAAGAACGACAAGGATGTAGAAGGTATGTTTTAGTAGACGTAAATCCAGCCATAGCTACCATCAAGTAGATGTTTATCATTCATCAATAAATTAAATTGTTTGTTCCCATCTTTTACTCCTGATTTCTTCGTCTATCATCTTTGCTCATGTCAGCATGACTAGTTAGAGGCTTGCCCATCTCTCAGACTAAAAACTAGAGACACGAATTATGAGTGAATTTTTCACCGTTGACTCAATGATCCATCATTGCCAGTTTCAAAAGCGAGCGGGGCAATTATAACTACAATGTGTTCATGATTGTGGTCATCAAGTTATGAACCTCCGTTGTCGCAATGATTGTAAAAGACTCATGATGCCGGTGTCGCTGTGCTCAGTGTTAGCATCACAAGGCTTTCATTCTCAAACAGATCTCCAGGGTGGCAAGTGGCGCATTGTTCGCTCTCCGATATGTCAAAAATCGTGGTTGTTTACACACCGACGCCATCGACATCGCGGCATCACCCATCACTTTAATCCAGTTTTAGTTTCGGGGACAAATCGCACCCGTTATCGCTGGGGTTTTTCACCAAGATTCCGCATCTTTTTTTATTTATTTTATTTCTGGGCAACAATCAGGTCTATCGGAGCGCAAAAAGTACTGGCGCCTTCACATGCACGTCTGCAATTAAAATATACGAGGGGCCCTATTTCTGGGGATATAGGGCATATTTTAGAAGCCCTTTATCAAAACTTCGGATTTGATTTGCCAAAGATGGTGATACCCGCCCGGGGGCTAATTAAAGAAAATTATTATTGAGAACAAGTTAGACTGATTTTCCAAGCTTGCTCTTAGTCTGCCAATTGTTGATGCTGGACCAAAGTTAAAATAAAAAAAAAGGTTTTTAGAAAAAAAAAAAAAAAACCTTTAAATACAGCAGATTTTTCACCTTTTTTTCATAAAAGTTTCTTTCTTTTCTTCATCTCTTTTTTTCTTTCTGATTAACTATTCTTTTTTTTTATCCTCATCATCTAATAATAATAAAAATGTCTTCCAGAGCTGCTCTTCGTCTTCTCAGATCCACTGCTGCCCGCACCGCCGTCAGATCTGCTACCCAAAAGCGCGCTTTTGCTGCTTTGGCCTCTGTTGCTACTCGCCCTGTCTCCAAGGCTGCGGCTGTTCCCATGATGACCCGTGGTGTCAAGACCATCAACTTTGGTGGCACCGAGGAGGTTGTCCACGAGCGTGCTGACTGGCCCAGAGAGAAGCTCCTTGACTACTTCAAGAACGACACTCTTGCCCTCATCGGTTACGGTTCACAGGGTTACGGCCAGGGTCTTAACTTGAGAGACAATGGCCTCAATGTCATCATTGGTGTTAGAAAGGATGGTGCTTCTTGGAAGGCCGCCCAGGAAGACGGCTGGGTTCCCGGTGAGAACCTTTTCGATGTCGACACCGCCATCAAGAAGGGTACCATTGTCATGAACCTGCTGTCTGATGCTGCTCAGTCCGAGACCTGGCCCCACATCAAGCCCCTCATCACCAAGG
>JAKUCA010000588.1:0-12083 GCA_030567025.1 Geotrichum europaeum | reverse complement strand
AAAAAAAAAAATTTTAAAGGAACAAAAGGTGAAATAAAAAAAAAAATAAAAATAGAAGAAAGGCAGGGGAGGGAAAAAATTAAAAAAAAAAAAAAAAAAAAAAAAAAAAGAATGAAAAGGCGGATCGAGGACGAGATTTAAGGGCTTGACGGTCACATGCAAAAAAAAAAAAAAAGACAGAAAGTGGGCAATAATATCACTATTTATTACTATGAAAAGACTTTTATCACTATGTAGTCTTCTGTCGTGTCTTCAAGTCCGGGGAAACGTTAAAAATTTTTGACGGCGCTTCCTAGTAAAAGTCACGGTGCCGAGCGCAACCATCAGCAATAGTAACAACAATAACGGTGCGCAAAACAACTGAGTCACTGAAATAAAATATATACTAGCAAATATTAACAGTGTCTTTGAGCAGTTCTCGAGTATTATCGTCTTTCTTCTTTTTGAGAGGTTTCTTTTGCTTTGACATATGAAAAATAAAACAATGTATATATTTTAATTATTATTATTATTATTATATAGTGTGTATATTGATTATATCACATGACCATAGTCTTTGCCTTTGTTTTCTGATAAAGATTTGGCTTTGCGCATCATGAGATCTTGATAATGAACTTTTTTCTTTGATTGATGATGATGATCTCATTACGCTTTGTTTCTTTTTTTTTTCTTCTTCTATGCTAATGGCCAGTGGTGGTTGTTGACATGGGTGTTTGGGCTTGCTTGGTTGACTTTTTGCTTCACCAATTTCTCTCCCAAATGGAAAATGAAAATTTAAAAAACCTTCCCACCCAGCAGCACCACAAACATATCGCCTTGGAATCAAAGTGCCAGTCACCATCACCATCAACCACGCATTACTTTTCCCTCTCGCCTAGCACCACATTGCACATATGTCTAGTCTCAACCCATATCTAGAAAGTAAGTCAACTCTTTTTTTTTTTTTTTTCCCTGAATCTCTTTGCTAACCCATTACCCAGAGCCAGTGATAGTAATCACCACTGATGGCCGCAATTTTGTTGTAAGTTCATCCATTTATTCTTTGGCACAATTGGCTCCACCTCGTGCTAACACACAGATGTCATACAGGGAACTCTGCAAGGTTACGATCAGTCTACAAATATCATTCTTACAGACACACAAGAGCGGATAATCACACCCGACGAACCAACAGAGATCATTGATTTGGGCCTGTATCTGTTAAGAGGCGATAGCATTGCGCTATGCGGTCTTGTCGATGAGGAAATCAACAATTCTATAGATTGGACCAAAGTGAGTTTATTTTTTTTTTCATATTGCTGCTATAAAGCGCTGCAATTGCTAACTGATACATCTCTTCCATTTTGCTTTCTTTCCTTCTAGGTTCGTGGTAATAGGATAGACACTACGAGGCATGCCACTTAGACTCTTTGGGCACTGCTGCTGCAATCCATCATTTCCTTATTAATTTTGTGCCTCTTTTTGTTTTTCTTTTGTATACTCTGCTATTTATTTAATTCAGCCCTTTCGCTATCTATTCCTCATCATCACTGTCAAAAATGATTTTGCGTGGACGGGCAGGTTCAGCCGGTGACGACTGGTCAGTCACCGAGACCGCGTCGTCATCATCATCATTGACCAGGAGACCCTCCTTCTCAGTATCAGTCGCAACCTCAGGCGCATCTTGAGCCGGCCTGTCGTTGACCTTGAGTTGGCTGCTTTCTGCTTCATCGGTAGCTTGATCGTTACTGTCATTGCTATCGTTGTCATCCTCATTGTCTGACACCGCATCTTCCATCTCAATATCTGAGTCCATATCTAACCGTTGACGCCGCAGCTCTTCCTCTACATTGCGCACCTGTATCTTCTCCTCCCGCTCCTCCTCAATGTGGGAGTTTACGGCCGCGGCGTTAAACTGGTCGCGGATCCGCTGCTCAGACTCAAAGAATGCCGCCAGCTCCTCGGGGGTTAGTTCATCGTCTGACTCGTGCACGTAGTCCGCACTTTTAAACTGCAGTAGCTCCTTTTCCTGCCGTTCCTTTTGGCGCCGCACTGCCGCATTCTCATCATCTTCGCCGTTGCGGTAAAAACGCCGGCGCTTTTTCTTTTTGTTTTGTGATCGGCTGCTTGATTTGTGGCGGCGGCGCTTGACAGTTGTTGTGCCGCCATCTGATAATACCTCATCTTTTTCTGAGCTTGCAGACATGGCGCCGTCGTCATCATCATTACCACCACGCACAACAAAGCCGTCTAGGTCGTCGTAGCCACGGTTGTCCTCATCATTGTCGCTGAGAATCTCGCCGTTGGCTTGCATGGCAGTCTTCTTCGCCTTGGGCGTCTTAGCTGGTTTCTGGCGGTGCAGGAAGTCAGCCGCAACCTTGCCGTCAGGAAATTCCACCGATTGGAAGAGATATCGCTTGCAAAACTTGATTGCGTCTTGCAGTATTACCATTGATCCATCGCTGGGGAATATACATTTAGAGGCTTTACAGGTGAACGTTGTTAGTAAAATGATTTAATAAAACTAGATTTTTGTTGTATGCTTACCTTCGAATTTACAACCAGAAAGCTTAAGTAATAGAATTAGCTTTTGCTCTTTTTGTAAACCGTCAATGATTTTTGATTCTGTTGATTTGATTACTGGAAAAAAAAAGAACTAGTTAGTATCACGGTGAGCAATAATGAGTTTTTGGTAAGAGAAAACTTACGTTCGTCGGGAGGTAATGGGGAGTCTCCTGCCTCTGGTGTGGCAGCTGACAGCTGAATCCATGACGCTCGGCGCTGGTACACCTGGTTAAGAGCATCAATGGTCCATTCAACGAGATCACCCTTCTCATCGTCAATGAGTGCCGCGACGACAATTGCAAACTTGTTCTCAAGTTCTGCTGCAAATGCATCGTCGGCAAATACAAGACCAGGCTTGGCCTTTGCACTGCGCGGCTCTGGTGCCGGCTTGTCAAACCCGTGTTCAAAGTAGAAGAAATCACTCTGCGATTTTTGAAATAAAATTTCAACAAACAGGCTCGGCGTCTTCTCAAGGGCGAGGATTAACTTGTGCACATAATATTTGACAAAATTGGTAATCTCTGTGCGGGTTTCACGGTCAATTGACAAAAGCAGCTGCGATGATGACGAGGACCCCGTGCCCACAATCTCGCTAAATAGCTTCATGAGATCCAGCCGGTAAAAAAAGTAGTGCAGCTTCCGTCGTGCAAAGATTCGGTGGAAAAACTTGATTGCGTACATCAGCTGCGTCTTGTTGAGCTCCTTGTAATTGCCGAGATACTTGATGTAAGAGTTAAGTGTCTCCTCAGAGAGGAATTTAGATTCAAAAACTTGAAAGTTGAACTTGCGCTCAACTACCTTTTTGGCTGCTTTTTCACGCTCAACCTCGCTATCAGACTCTTGTATGCCATCATCGGGAATGACCCCGTCTTCTTCGTTTTGGTTTTGTCGTTTCTTTTTCTGACGTTGACGCCGGCGCTTTGCTCCGATATAAATTGCGTTCTTGTCAGTAGAATAACGCTCTAGGGTTTTAAGTACGATATGCGTCAGCTCAACGGCAAGATTAAGGTATGAAATATCGCGAGTGTGTGCAGTTTTGGGGATTTTCGAGAGAAGCTCTAAAGAATATTCTTCGTAAAATAGTCGACTTTTAATATTCTCGGCCATTTCGCGCATCTCATCGACACCTTTTGCCTCCATGTCGTTGACTGTGTATATGACCTCCTTGAAACACAGCATAGCGGCATAGACAATGTGCCATTCCTTGTTTTCAAAAGATGTTCGCATCGCGTGCATGATGATAATAAACATGTTTTGGTTGAGCGTTCCCGCGACCATGGAAAAATCCATATCCGGCATACGATCCTTGCTGTGCTTATGGTTCAAAACCACGTTGCGCGCGCGCTCTGCTCGCAAGAACCACGCCGCGAGATACAAAAACTGAACTTCGTGCTCTTGCAACAATGTTTTACAGTATTCGCCCATCTCGCGCTCAAGAACTTTTCGGATACTGATAAACAAGGGGTTGTAGGCTGATTCAAGAAAGTCGTTGACAAACTGCTTTAGGCTTTGCCGTGACTCTTCTGACAACATGATGTCAATATCCCATTGTTGAGTGTTGGTAACGTCAACGCGTTTGCGTTTTTTCCATTTTTTCACGGAATCGAGGTTGCCCAATGTCGCCTCGGAATCAAGCAGCGCCGGCTGGCCCGAAACTGTCAGCCGGTCATTGTCTGCAGTGGAGACTGACAGCATAGTACCAAAACGGTTGTGGCGCGATGGCATTTTGCGTTGGACCGAGCGCTTGATGGCCTTTTCGCTGGCTAGCAGATCCTTTAGGTCCTGGTGCGCTTTAACTGACGCTGATACTTTAAAATCCGCCGTGACATCTAGCACCTGGTGAATTTTGAGTCCGTAAAGTAGGTAATATACGCACTCCATAATAGCGGCATTCTGGTTAACAAAAAGGTCGCCGCCACCAGAAGCAATCATAACAATAAAATCAAGTACAGACTGCTTGGCAAGGACCGAGATTTCAAAAGACCTTGAAATATCCTCAGCAACAATAGTACGCGCGTCCTTGAGATTAATGCAAAGAATGTTTCTGATAAAATAGACTGCGAGTTTGAGGATACCTTCATCGCGGCTGCTGCGCTTGCCGGGTTCAGCCTGGAGGGCCGGCAGACACAATCGGATAACGGCGCGAAAGATGCGGTTACTGTGATGCGAGAGCACTGCGTCCTTGTACCGCAGATACACCTGGTTCAGCGCCGGCGCATGGTGAAATTGCGAATCGGTAGATTCACTGTCTAGTTTGATTGGCCAAGTTAACGGCACAAGCAGCTCAAGGCACCCAAGGGCAATGCGAAATGCCTTTGCGCTAGCTGCGGCCGCAGCGCTACCAGGTTCATCCTGCACACCATTAATTTCCTTCTCCTCCTCGGCCTGATCCCACTGTGACAAGATCTCGAGCAGATCCTGTGTAACAAGACTGGTCTCGGAGATGGCACGAGCAACGTCAAGTAAACGGCGCTTTTCGTCGACCACGCGTAGCCAGATCTTGAGATCGCGCAGACACATGAGCGCGTCGTGGCCGAGCACATAGGCTTTGGTTGGTAATGTAAGGTCAGGACCGCCCAGCGCAGATACCAGGTTTGTGATGTTGGCCTGCAGCTCGCGGTCAACGGGGCCATTTTGTGTTTGTGGTGAGCCGGGGTCCGACATGAGAGAGTGTGTGGGTGTAATTTTTTTGGTATGTATGGTGGATGTTATCAAGAGTAATGATTATACGATGGAGTAAAATTAATAGAGTGTGGGAAAAGGAGGATGTCTAAAAAAAAAAAAAAAAAAGGTAAATAAACGAGAACCGCGTTTTACGCGTACCTGCTCGATTTGGCCAAATTGAAAAGCTGACGCGTTGTCTCCCACAAGTCTATAATAACATCTAATTATTGTTATTATTATTGAAGGACTGACCTGGTATAAACATGACTAAGCCAATAAAGTTAAAAACGGCGCGCCTTAGGTTTATTTCAGGCGCGATCTGACGCGGTTATACATAGTTTGAAAATCATGGCCAATTGCCCCTCACATCTCCAGAGCCGATCCGTCCACTAATTATAAAATAAATGTTCATAAACAACTATGTTAATTGTAACTTCTTAAAAATGTATTTACTTTACCAGGTTAATGTCATGGCAGCCGATCAACAAGATACTGGAGTTAGTGCACAAGCCTGCTTTTCGCGTAAATCAAGGTTCTAAATCTATTTTGAAAAAAAAATATTTTTTTTCAGGCTTTACCTGAACTGTATGACTAGCAATCCTGGGCATGAAATTGCTTCTGTCTTACCTGCCATTATTTTGCGGGTTACCAAGCTAACTGCCTGCTAGCAAATTTAGATAGACGCGGTAGCCGCCGCCCCCTGGCAGGACAAATGGGGAAGGGTAAACGCGTCACGATCAAAAGAGCTTGCCAACACAGGAACAGCAACAGTAGATGATGTAAGTTTGAGACCAACGGGAAGGGGGGCATATCTAGAGAGCGCAGAGCTTGGGCTTCCATGATTATCATCATTACCTTGAGCAGTTTACTTTTTTGGTTTGGTTTTGGGTTTGGTTTTGGTTTACATGCTTGTATACTGTTAGGTTATATCTCCAAAAAAATAAAATAAATAAATAAATAAAAAATAAACAAATAGAAAAAAAGTAAACAAACAGCAGGATAATTGTAAAAAAAAAAAAAAATATTATCTCGAAAATATCTAAACAATTTTTTAATAATCTATAAAACTTGCACACTTTCATTTCTTGGTTTTATATTTCTTCTGCAACAATCTTCAAGCCAGTACAATTCAATCAAAAATTGATCTCTTTCTCTCTATTTTAATCCGCGGTTCTAGCTTATTATTTCATATCTCATCATTTTAATAATACAAAGCATAAGTGCATGCATACACAAACCCACACTAAGATGCCGAGAGTGTATAAACACAACCGCCGCGAGCTGGGCGCCGCGGTGCGCTTCGCCAACCCTGATTTGGCCGACAAGTTTGCGCCGCCGCAGCTTCTGCCCCAGTCGAGTCAAAAGAAAAGGGCGCTTCGACCCGGCCCGCTCAAATCCATGCCCGTCAACCACCCGTCACCAACTACCGCTGCCACTACGGCCCTTACCACAAGCAAAAGCTTTGCCAGCACACGGAGTAGCATGGCCAACGGCAGTAGTAATGAAAATAATAACAATAAGAATAAGAGCAGTATTACCACAGTTGACCACCAGGCATGCGAAAAAGAATTTTTAAGAAAGTGTACTGCGTCTGCGCAACGCATGGGACAGTATATTCGGCTCCGGCGCGAACAAAAAGAAAAGGTAAGCATACTCAACTCTCGCGGCCCAGCCGTCCCGTAGTCTTGATCAGCCAAGCGCAGGTGTATTAACCTTTACTACTTATTCTTTATAGGACTTACAAGAAGCATCAATCCAGCGATCCACAGACGCCGCTGACCGGCTCCGGATGCGGCTACGTTTGGCACTTTACAAGGTCCGGACCGCGCAACAAGACCTGCCGCTTCAGCGGCTTTTGTCACCGGAGGTGGCGGCACGCAACGCGGTGCAGGCGTCGATCAGCCAGGAGACGATGACCCCGTGGCAGCTAGCTGCGAGTGCCCGGGCGGGTTTGGTGGTGACGGGCTCGGCACCAAGAGTGAAGGATCCGGGGCTGTTCTTGCTACTGCCTACGCCACCCCGGTCGGGAGAGTGCGCGGCAGCGGCGCACCAATTCCATCCAGAGCAGCCAGTAATGCATAACTTTTACGCCCAGTCACAAATACGGACCCACGTCCAGGACCCCCCGCACCTGGCGCTAGCGGAACAGACATTGACCCCTAAGGCCACCGCCAACCCAAACGTAATGCTGAGCACGCCAACATCAATGAAAGCTGCCAAAGGGCTGTTACAACTTGGTACGATTTAACCTTTATTTTACACAACCTTAGTAACAACTTTTCATCACAATCTTCCTTGGGAAGAAACGGCGGTTTTTTTTTTTTTTTGTCAAAGGAATATTTTTATTGAATCACAAAACTATTTGAATTTGTACAAAAAAAATGACTATTCTGAACTAAATGTTCTGAATAGTCAAGCATCACTTTTTTAAAAATAAAATTCATAATCTATAAATAACTAGTTAGTAAACCTAGATCCAAGTGAATTTTTATATATCAGGTTTTTGTCGCGGACCGCACAATCGAAATGAATATCCCAAAAAAATAATAACAAATTATTGATTTGGAAAAAAAATCAGAAGAAATTGGATTATATAGCTGTCAGCAATGTATAGACTCTGAGTGAGCTGAGTATATTCGCTTCATCATTTAAAAATATCATTCGAACGGAACCGTCAAACCTAATCAATGGTGATTGGAATAACTTACAGTTAAGAATTCATATTCCTTAGCGTTTAGGGACCTGCTATGAGAGTCCCTTGGAAGATTGAAACTGGGAGGAAAGGAGAAAATTATTACAGGAAAAAAAATTTTGGGGTTGATTCTTTTATATTTGAAAGCTGACCAAAAGCCGGGTAAAGTTTCCCATTCATCTCTCATTAGGGCTTACCTGGCTAGGGCTTTTTTCTGAATATCAGAGACAATGTCCTCCATCTGCGAACACATGCGTTCGACCCTGTATTCCCACTGTGCAAGTTTCACCGTTGTGCTCTCGGAGGATGTGAAATAGATAATGTCATCAACCTGATCAATTACCGCCTTAAGGCGGCCCTGTAGAATCATCTTGGCCGAGTAAGCCTCGACCTTGGCCTTGTCAAGTGCCAGGATCTTGCTCAGCTCGGTAAAACTAATGTTGTTGTAAATGCGTGAGACTGAGAGCAGGTTATGGTCAAATACCGCACGCGTCAGTACCGTAATGCCATCGGGCAGCTCGGCAATTTGGTGCGGTGCGAGCTCCTTGCCAAATGCCTCCACCTCAGCCGGCAGCAGCAGCCGCTCCATGTAAACTTTCTCGAGAATATCAAAGTCTGATAGCAGCCGCGACCGGTCATCATTGTAAAGCAGCCGCAGCACTTGTGTACGTAGCGGACCCGCTGGAGTTAGAATTATACACTTGACCGCCGCAGCCAGGCACGCTAGTCGGTCGTCATCATCAATTTGAATCTCGCTAATTACTGAAACTTCGTAATACTTGCGCGCTGCCTCCAAAAACCGCCGGTTTGAGTCCATAATTCGCGCCTGCGAGAGCCGGAAATGAGTGAGCGATTCGGACGTGGCGTTCTTGACGCGGTGCCGAATAAGGGCGGCCTTGCTGAGATATTGTTCCGCAATGGTCGCGTCCTCGGCCTCAAGTCGATTACGGACGATACGGATGTACCATTCAAACTGCTCGTCATTTGTCAACACGCGGCGCTCGCTGCGTGATAGCGCTGTCTCGAGCACCTGCGACGCGGCAATGTTGTCCTCTGCTTGCTCATATATGTACACCAAGCGGTTGCGAATAGCGATATCGATCGCTTCAAATGAGCTCAGTAGCGGTTCAATCTCAGCAAGCATAAACTTGAGCACGTCGGTTTCAAAGTCGACTGATGGCGCCTGCTTTTGCAAGCGCGCAAGGAATTGGGTGAGGATGTCGCGGCTGGTGCTGGTTCCATACGGGATGCGCGACACCGCTGATACAAACTCATGTAGCGGCACCACAGTATTAAACGTCAGCGAGTCCAGAATATTGATGTAATTGGCCTGCTTGGCCGCGTCCGGTTCTTGTGATTTAGATATTTCCTCGATTTGAGCTTTAATTGACATGATGGTTTGTGGCGAATTGAGTTGTACGTTGTAAACGGAGTGGAAGAGAAAAAAAGGTGGGATTTACGGGTTGGGATAAAAACGTAAAACTAACATTATGGAAAACTATGTACAATTGTTATGTGGTCTATAGGAGCACTGCACGGGCATTATCTACATGAGTGTAAACTCATCGTCATCCTCGTCTTCTTCATCCTTCTTCTTCTGTGTGTTCTTTTTCTTGTCGTTCCTGAACTTTTCGGGATCCTCCTTAGTTTTGGAAAAAGTCTCGTTTAGTTCTTGGGTCAGGGCTTCCAGTTGGTTCTTGACCTCCTTAATGTCATCAATAGCTCCCTCGGGAAGCTCGGAGCTATTAGGGTGCTTCATCACATAACTGCAAATGTTTCCGCCGTTCAATAGCGCCTTGCGTAGCTTCTCAGGGTGGGATTGGCGATGGCCAACCTTGGACAACGAGTCAATGTTGTCGCGGATAAACAGCACAATTTGAACGCCAATATCCGGGCGCGGCTTGTGGCCATGGGAATCCCTAAATACCTTGCAGTAGAGTGCTAGATAGCTCCGCATTATTGTTTCGTCAATATTGACGTCAAGCTCTGGCAGCACCTCGTGAATCAACTTTTCAACAAACTCAAGGTCAAGTTCCTGACCACGATATTTGAGAAAATTGCGGAACGCAAGGTGAATGGTCAATGAGTTGAGCCTCGACTTTTCGCTACCACTCTTAAAATCAAGAATCATCTGATTTAGAATATTGACTGTAGCAATGTGACTGTTCTTCCATAGGTATGCGCTGCGCAGCAAGTTGTGGTAAATTTGGAGATCAAGCACAACATGCTTAAAATCTTGGATCCGGTCAAATAACTTGCTGGCCTGAGAGTATGATTCGGTATTGACAGCAGATTTAAGCAGAATATCAAACTGGCGCTCGGTGAATGGGAACTTCTTGCTTCCCTTGGGCTCTTTTGACATGTCAAGGCTGTAGTACTTTTCATTCACCTCCGAGACCATGTTAAAGTATTGGGTACCAGTTTGTAGAGACAAACTGTTGCAATAGGCATCTACCAGTTTGAAATCGACAGTGAGATCACCATTCTCTTCGCGTTGTTCAATCTCAGACCAAATCTCCTTTCTCAGGTCAATTATCTCCTTCTTCAGCGGTAAAGGCTGATGTGAAATCATATTTAGCATGGTCGTATAAGTTTGGCAATCGCGTGAAAACCGGCCCTTGTCGGGGATGTCCTTGTACATGGCAATCGCGTATTTGGTAGACGAATTCTTTACCAGGTTATCCAGTAGAGCATTCGAAAGAATAGTCTTGGCTTGGGCTGATTTGGTCTTTGAGATTGAGAATTCGTAGTTCTTTAATAACTTTTGTACGTCTGTAGGCGACAGCTTCTTGCCCGATGAGCCGCTGTTCTTCACCAAAATGACGGGGGTTCTGTCTGTCGATAGACATCCGCTCTTTTTCAGCACATTCAGTACTTTTGTTGCAGTATCCTTCTGGCCCTTCTGCATCAGATATTTCAAAATTTGATTCATGCCAACTGATCCTGTTTCCTTGGCCATCTTGCAAAGGTGGATAGCGTGAGGGAGCTTGCCCTCTTTAAGAAGCTTCTCGACATGCTGGTCCACAGTAAATGAGTTTTCCAACTGGCTCAAACGCTTCAAGCCTAGAAACGAGACCACCACCATGCGCTCCTTGAGAAACTTGGGCATTTTGCCCTCGAGCACGTTGTTCAAGCTTGAGAAATACTCTTCTAGATATGGTGTAAGAAGGTATTGCATATCCTGTTTGTGCTGACCAGTCTCAGCTTTGCGCTTGCGTTCCTTAGCCTCTGCTACTGCCCGCTGGTGCCGATACGACGGCTCAATCTCGTTTCTTGTGACAAGACGGCCCAGCCGGGACTTGAGTCTCTCTGATTTCTGCTCTGGCTGGTTTTCAGCCCTGGGTTCTGTCGCAACTCTGGCATAATACCGGCAATAGCCAGAAACTATCCGCAACTGTCTTAGCGTCGTCAACTTTGGGCTGTTGCGAAGTATCGATATCATTGTGACGGCTCACAGTTGTGTTGTAGTGCTGTTTGGTCGGGCTCAAAGAGAAAACAGAGGGCTTGTGAAAATCGGTTGGGAGAAAGCGAGAAACGTAACAGCGCAGAAATTTTTTTTCAACCCTTTCTGAATCAGCCTGGCGGTTTCATAGCCCAGATCTCAGGTGTTTTTTTTATTAACAGCAAAGTATCAAATAAAATGGTATTATTATGCAAATGCAATTAATCAAACCTATTTTATAGAAGAAAAAAACATTAATGGCAGCAAGGTCTGTATCGTTAAATTGCTCTTCTCTGAAATAAAAGCAAAAAGAAATTAGTGCGATGTTGACAGGATTCGAACCTGCAACCTTCGGAAGATTTGGATTAAACCGAAATCCGATGCGCTAACCATTGCGCCACAACACCAATTTATAAAATTTAGTGTTTTTATTTTGTATACTATCATACTAGCTAAACATTAATATTAAGGACTTTTTTAAATCTTTTTTAAAATTATTACATTTGCAAAATTAAAAAGATTTAAGGGTATATAAATAAATTTTGCAGCTTTTGGAGTTTTTTTAATTTGTTATTTTGGCCCATTGTGAGTTGCATTTTTTATGAAGGTTATTTAAGTGGCACATCACGAATAAAAGAAATCCGCGACCGATTTGCCGTCCGAGCCATCCGAGCTGTGAGTCCGAGAAACCCTGTGTGGAAACTCGCAAATCGCAACAAGCCAGCAGAGGGTGACCTTGAA
>JAKUCA010000587.1:0-12086 GCA_030567025.1 Geotrichum europaeum | reverse complement strand
TTGTCATCATCAATGCCTTCCATTTGCTTGACTCTAGCAAACAGCCTTTCAAGGTTGCAGGATGCAGAGTAGATACGTGAAAACGTCTTCCTTGTGCTCACCAAAAGGTCAAAGCACTGCTTCAAATTTTTGCTTTAATATAATTGTATTTTTATTAGTATATCAGGTGTTTTAATTGCCCCAAGACTTCAAATAAAAAACAAACGAGTTATAAACAATAAGTAGCAAAATGCTTTATATAAATGTATGTCTGTTTACAAAGCAACAAGTTGCCTTGCTAGCTCAATCGGTAGAGCGTGTGACTCTTACTACCTCGCCTCTGAGGAACAAAGTCATCACAAGGTTGGGGGTTCGAGCCCCCCGTAGGGCTAAATTTTTAAAATTTTTTATTATTTATTTCAGATATATTTTTCTTTAATAGTTATCATCTTATTCAAAACTTGTTGATGACCGTGCCTTGAAATAATATGAGCAAGTTATTGGAGCTGCGTACAGACTATTGTGCTATTGAAATTTATCTCTAGACAATAACTATTGGATGGCTCGATCGACCAGAGCAACTTGTTCAAATGTAAGTTTCTGGTACAGATCTATTAAGTATTATGTATTCAAGCTTTGCTCAAGACTCAATTTAATTTTATAAAGGACTAAAGTCATTAATGACGAGATTTCTAACGCGCGTTGAGTATTTTACTTTGCCGGTCTTATTAAAATTTAGAAATAAAGACTATGAGAATCAGAGACTTACTACTTACATTTTAATCGAGTCAAAGCCAAAAATTCATGAAACCTAACCTCGATTTACTAGCTTCTCCACACTCTCCCACTGAATCTGGCTGCCGCTCAAGTTGACCAAGGGTTTTACCAGCTCTCACATACATTAAGTGTGAATTGCAACTATAGACAGACCTATCATCGATTTTCTTGCATAGTACCGACAATGGTTGATAATCCAATTGCTCTTGTGTATACGTGGCAACACCGCGAGTCCAATAATTCTGCCGTGCCCATCCACGCGCGCGCCGTGAAAGGCGGGGTAGTCCTCCAGTATCTTGATGGCACTGTGCGTGTCTATAAGCGAACATATTCAGGTTCTACTTTATCTTCTTCAGCTACTGTAACAGATCGAAGCGCCGATGAAAAATCTAAATTTACTTTGGTCACGACAATTATAGGGTCCGGGTTCAGCAAGAGCCGGAACAACAACGGGATCATTGAGGTTTCCAAATACGACACGCCACTGGGTGAGCGCGAGGCCGTATTCGTAAGCGGCGGATTGCGCGGTGAGTCTATCCGTAAGTACGATGTGCCGTCGGGCCGACTTTTGGCGCACAGCATTCTACCTTTTGAGTGCCGCGGACTTAATGCGCATTTAAACAAGCGGGTGCTGCTTGCATGGGGCTATTCATGTGAGATGGTCGTGCTCGACCAGATCACTCTCAAGATCATTGGTCGCTGGACATCGCTGCCGGATTGGCCTCTCCCGACCTCGCTATTTGAAGATCGGGTTCTAGTTTTTTTCAAATCCGGAATGGCGTCACACTGGAAAGTATTTACAGACAAGGAGGAACATGAATCGGTACAACAGATTGGCCATGCGCATCCGATGATCCGGCTACCTCCACCACCAAGCCCGAAGCTTTTTCATGACAATGACAGTGCCGACGATAATGATGACGATCTCCCCGCAGAGTTTGTGCCCAAGTTCATCAAAAACAGAAAGCAGTCGGTAGTGACCATGTTTGACAAGTCGCACGGCTTTGACCCATTGATCACAGTCAAGCAAGTTTCGGCGCACTTGTGGGTGGTTGCACGACGTCACGGATGGATGTTGTACAAGTGGGAGGATGGCACACTGGTGGATGAGATTTCAGCTGACGTTTCTGAGGGCATCATCTCAATCATCATAGCTAGCGACTTTGAGGACCCACAAGATCAGACTTTTGGCATCCTCACGCGAGCCAGTCGTATTATCTGGGTATCCCACGGGACTGTTCAGGTCATCGAGCCGATATGGAACGTTAAGAACGACGAAATAATTGCCTGTGCTGTTTTCTCAAAAGAAAACAATGCTTTAAGCGCGTTTGTTGTGACTGAGCATGGTATTGATGTGTACCAGGCCCCAACTAACGGTAGTAGTGTTATGGCATGGGATCCCGTTCCGTTCCGTCTCCAGACTTTTAAGAAAACCACGGAATACGTTTCCGGTGTGTCTGCAAATGGTGACAAGGTAGTGATTGGGCGCAGCAACGAGCTACTACTCTACTCGCCTGAAAACTTTTTAAATTCTGAGGAGGATCAAGGTCAGCTCTTGTACACTCTCAATGATAACCACAGGGTCACAACTGTAGAGAGTGTTCAAGAAACGCGGGATCACCTTGTCAAATGCTTTGTTGCAGCCGGTACTTCTGATGGTCGGTTTATCGAAGTAAACGCCGAAACCTCTGAGGTCCGGCTCTGTCTTGAAATTTTTGCGACGCCCCTGACCCGAATTATCTGGCTCACTAAAGCCCACTCGCCGTTGTACGAGAATTTCATTCTTGCAATCTCGTTAAATAGTGAGGTTGCGCTGATTGACCGTGTCAGCCGGACTTTGTGGAAACAGATCCCGGGCAATGACCTTAACATTACTTCCATATCTTTCACCCGTCAAAACCCTTGCTGGATTGTGATTGAGTATGAAGATAAACAGCGAAAGATCTGGGATCTTGACACTGATGAAGAGGTTGACGACATGACGTTTTTTGTCTCACTGACACCTAAGGCTGGCGCTCATAGCGATAAGGCGTCGCTCTCATCATTTGGATCAGGCCGACGGACAACGATCAACCAAAACGAAATTGAAAAGCATTTACAAAATCTCGACAATATTTTGCTAAGCAGCAATAATGATAAGCCTGAGAGTGGCCTTTTATTAACACCCCCACCGTATACGCGCGCACCCTTGATGATTATTCGGGCAGATCTACTGGTTCACAAGTTTGCAAGAGCACTCGATTTAGGCGATGATGAAACCGCTGAAAAGCTAAGTCTTACTGCCAGAGCACTCTGTTTGTCCATGTTTCATCTACCTTGTGACAAAAACAACGATGATAAGGTCCGTGCTTTCCACGACTTCCTGCACAGCATCTTTACGCACATTGACGAGGGCTATAACGAGATGGGTGTTGGCCTGCTCTCGCATGTGGGCCACTCCATTGATCTGAGTTTATTTAGCGTGCAGGGCAAAGTGCCGACAACACTGCTTGAGATTGACTCGGAGACAACATCGAGAGTGCTCACAATGTGGACATCGTTGGTTCAACTGCTGGCCCGATACAAAAAGGTGGAGGCTCCGAGTGTCTCTGAGATTTTCGACATTATCAACACTTTTGATAAGATCAAGAAGCCAAATATTCTTGGTCTGGCCAAGGCGATTATTCTTCAAACTGGTATGTATTCACATCCAACTATTCCCTTTATATTTATTAACTCATTTTTTTAGGTCTGTTACATGATAATGCCCGGCTGTTTTTTAATGAAATTATCAAACGTACAGACATTGATCAAATTATTAAAATTTGGAAACCCTTTTTTTTGAAAAAATCTGGGTCTCAGGGCGAATTTACCCAATACTCAATGCTTGTTCTGTCGTTACTTACACTCTACCTCAATCAGAAAGAAGCATCTAATAGTAGTGACCCATTGGCACGCGACATTGCGCAGCGACTGGCTGAATATCTTGACGATGCGGCTCTTAGTGAGAATACCCGAATGCTAGCAATTCAGCTGATTGGCCAGGGATGGGGACTGTGGCAGAAGTATGTAAACCCATTTGGCATCTTACACTCGCTGATTGATCTGCTTTACGTAAACGGATTTGTCTCTGGTACGGAGCAGCTGCCTCAACTGTCAGGGGCCCTGTTGGCCAAGCGCGAGGAATTTGTGCAGCAATGCCGGGCGAGTATAAAAGAGATTGCGATACAAAACAGCACGCTGTTGGTCTCGGTGCTAAGTATCTACATCCGGTCGCCGGAACATCTCATTGACGCGAGGATTGCGGCACTGCGACTACTGACGAGCTTTTTAACTACCACCACGAGCAGCAGTAGTGGCGAGTCTACACCGGCACTCATCACCGAGGTGCATTTGCCAACAATAGTCTCAAACGTTGTGCACCTTCTTGAGCCCGCTAACACATTGACGCGCGAAGTCTCTGAGACTGGTGGCGTGTCGCTGGTTACTGAGGTCACCCAGTTCCTGGCGCGTGCGCTGGGACAGTACCCATCAAGTCTCGCGTTCCATAAAGTCCAGCAGCGGCTAGCAGTGTCGTTGACTGCGGGCGGGCTGGGGGCTCACGACGAGACCCAAATGCACCAGCATCATTTTGGTGATAACGCAGTACTTGCATTTGTGTACGATCTTCGCACCGGTTCAGCTACTGCGGCGCTTAGTGTCCGTAGTCACGAGCGTGGCAGCGGCATTGTGCATCTTAGCAACCTGGCATTTTCGCCCGATGGTAAAAGCATTGCCGGCATTTTGGGCGAGCCGTCGTCGTCTGACAATGCCATCAATAACACCAATAGTTCTGGCCATAACTCCCTGGTCATTTGGAAGATTGGGTTTGGGCTCATGTCACTTATTCATAACCTCTCACTCAAAACTGGTAATAGCAGCAGCGGCAATACTGCTCCCGGAAGCACGGCCGTAAGCAGCAGCGCAGGCTCGCCTACGGGCATGTCATCAACATCAACCCCAAATTCAGCTGTGCTTGAGGATCAAACCGCCATATCGCGCTTGAGTGTTTATCCTAGAAGTATGAAGTCAATTGGCGCTCTTTATGGACCTGTCACTGTAAGTATTTTTTTTTTCTGATGTTTTGGGATTTGTTTATGGTAACTAACTTTTGCTTTTTTTTTTTTTTTTTTTTTTTTCAGTGGGCTAACGAAAAGGAAGTGGTTATCACCAAAAACGGCACCCCTCACCAGGTCAGCCTCTAATAAAAGCAGCCACATGTATTTCGCGGGCCAGAATGTGCTTGAGGGATTGCTTCTTTTTCTCTCTCTCTCTTCCGTCTCGATCGTGTGTGTATATGTCTGTATTTATGGACCTAGCCTTTTTTTTTTTTTTTTGGTGTCTGATGTTATCAGGCTACGGAAAGCTCACATAAAGGAGCCATCAAAGAAGCCGACGGATAGATCTCCATTGATATTTTTTTTCCTTATGTGCCGTTACTTGTGCTGGTTCTGTTTATTGACTTTAAACCAGTATCATAGTAATTACCAGACACCATCCGTGGCCAACTTAAAGTAGCCTTGGTTTAGCGCCATTTGAAAATGTGGTGATTGCCAAAATTATTGCAACTAATATCATATTCTTACAAAGAGCTAGCTAAAACAACAACAACAAAAAAGAATTGCTTGATAATTGTATAAAATAATAATAATAATAAAGCTCACATTAAGTATAATAAATAATTTCGGTAATAGTTTGTTCAGGTTTGGTTTTCTTGAATTTTCTTTTTCTCATGTTGTTTTTTTTTTCTTTTTTGTCTTTTTTTTCCTTCACCTTTCAGTATTGAACACTATGTGCTGATGGACCAAATGGCTTTGTTGACGTCGGGCTCCGAGATTAAAACACCGGTTTCCGAACACTTGGCCTTGGTACGAAGTTCGGCACAAAGGCCGTCAATATCAAGGTTGCTAAACTTGGGGTGAGCGCTGATTCTGTCCCAGATAGCAGTGCATCCCAACATGTTTTCAGCTTTAGCCGGGACGGTATCCTCGTCGGGTGTGAGCACAGGCGCGGTCTCTTGCGCCGTCACCGGTTGTTGTGATGCCGGAATGCTGCTGTTCTGCAGGTTAGCAGGCTCTAGCGGATCAAACACGCTCACTTCTGTGGTGAGGCCGTCTATCGAGCTAAAGTACTCCTTGTCAAAAATCGGGTCCCGGTACTCGGACAGGAAATCAAGCTCAAATATCGGGGGAGATATCATATTGGCTGCATTCTGCATGTCATTGCCAGGAAGATTCTTAGACACCTTAAGAAGCGGTGACGGCGGCTTCTGCGAATTGATCACAACCTGGCCAAGCGTGGATTCTGAGTTGGACGCAGCCAGAGGTATAGGATTCTCGGTAGTACCGCATGCCAGATTTAACTTGTCGCAGAAGGATTCCGTATCCGCAGTTTCGGGTGTGGGTTGGGAGGAAGACGAGTCACTGATCAATGATGGAGACTGGTTGAATGAGAGCGGTGATGATTTGTCTAACTGGAGATTTCCGCTTGTTGCTGGTAGCTTATCCTCATTAGATGCAAAGAACGGGAATTCAAACGTAAACTTTTTAGACCCGTCTGTCGATGGCACCGAGACATTCGAGTTTCTCGATGATCTATACTTTTTGAGCTCGCTTTCCAAACGGGTGACCTGATCCTTCAAAAACTTGTTTTCATTGTTCTTTGACCGCGACTCAGTTTCCAACTCGGCTACCCGATCTTCAAGATCCTTCAAATGCTTTTCCTTGCGCTCACGGAACGCACGCTGTGCAGCACGGTTTTGCGCTTTCCGCTTGCTCACAGGCTCTGTATTGTCAATCTTTCTACCAGGCTTGCCGGGCTTCTTGGCTGGCACCGACGGGTCCACCTTCTCTACCTTTGAATTCTTATTCTTAAAGGATTCATCATAAGTAACAGACACAGAGGCTTTTCTTTTTTCTGCAAGCGTTGGTGGCAGGTTTGGTGAATCATCGTGGGAGTTATATGTATCGCTCGAGAGCACCGACGACGCAGTTGTCGTGTTGAGCGGTGGAGAGTAGGGGGAAATAGAGTTAGCGGAGCTCGGAGTCTGATCGTTGTCAAGTTCTGATGGCAGGTTGTCCACCGACAGGTCTAGCGCCAGAGAGTTATTGTCGAGATTGAATGGGGAGAAGGAACTGGGAAACTGGGAACCAGAAAAGTCGTGTTCTGGATTAATAAGCTCCGTTTTAATAGTTTGCTCCGCTAAAGGATCGCCAATAGACTGCTCAAAGTCGAAAAAAGAAGACATTGCTAAGGGTTGAGGTAAAATAAAAGGGCGGTGAAGATGTTATAATAACTACCTGGGTCGATAGAAGCTGATTTGAACTGTAGAAAAAAGCAAAAAAAAAAAAAAAAAGTGGCGGCAAGAAGGAGAAGAATCCTGGTCTGATCGAGGTAATTGACGGGGTTTGTAAATGAAGAAACTTTGAAAATGTTGATTACAAATGAAATTTGGGCTCCTTCCAACGAAAAATAAAAAAAATAAAAATTAAAAAAAAAAATAAAAAAAAAACTTAAAACGTTCTTAGTTTTCTTGTGAAGTTCTTTGTAGGCCAGCTACAGATAATAGCAGGCAGTGATTTTTATATATTGAAAGTTGAAACGTATTTACAGGTACTAGCAATAATAGCGCGACGAAGCAGAGAGGGGTTTTTACGTTGAAAAGGTGAAAGAGAAGAAATTGAAGGGAAAAGGAAAAAGATGAGAATAGCGGTTCTTATGAACCCTTTATATAAGAGTGGGATATTTGATGTAAAAATTAAAAAAAAAAAAAAAAGTATAAATATATATATATTTTTTTATTAATGTAATCTTTTTTTCTGCACAGTGCATGTGCTCGGGAAAGCCAAAAAAAAAAAATGCTTGAAGTTTGCGACCAAGTAGTATCAGATGCTGATGTGATAACGATAAATGGCAGGGTAACTGCGGACTTTGGAGTGGTAATAAGAACGAGCTTTGTTGCAAACTTTGAATCTTTAAAATCACCTGCGTGAATGATTGAATGTGACTTAATTGGCCCTAAACTTTGAGGTTGTTAGGCTGTTCAAGTAAATGTAGAAGGCTTTCGACCAATTGAGACCCATTGAAACACTTAGCTCTTGTTATATTCCGCGTTTTCATTTTTTACGTAGATTGAAAATTATTAACTGCGCTGGGCTGGTCTAGATTGTTCAATTGGGAATGTATACATTTATAAACCCATGAATCACGATAGAATATTGATTCAACGCACCCAAAAACCTGGTGGAGACCAATTTACTGACTCACCTGCATAGCTTTATAATAAAGTCCGCCTATCAGTCTCTCTCTGAGTTAGATAAATGAACCCCTGTCCGTCTTGGCCGACTTTATTGCGGCTGTTTAGACAACTTTATAGGACTTCGGAGGTGATCAATGCCACTAGAACCTACTGCGGTTATAAGAAGAAAAAAAAGCCGTTTTCCAGCGGGTATAATGACACAGACCATACTGATTATCCGTTTCTCGGATGCAAATGCAGTGTTGCAGTTAAGTACAAAATTCTTATAGAATGTATCGTATCCTTTAGTCAGACTGGTTTTTTTTTCTTTTTTTTGTTTCAAAATTCTATCCTAGACCGATCGCGTTTTCCCAGTACTCTGCAAACTGACTATCTGGATAGAAATTTGGGAGTCAGTTTGGTATCTAGCAAACATGAGAAATACGTTGTATTTCCAGGAATTTTAAATGTTTCTTACCCAAGTTTCCCCTGTGGGGTTTGTAGCAGCCCATTCTAAAAGTCGTGAAACTCCCACACCATAACTTGATTTTTCTTCTCTCAAAGCCTTTTTGTCTTTTGTGCGACTTAAATCTCTGGCGTATGTTTTATCAGGTTCATTTTATCGACACGTTATTACGTCATACCATTATTTACTGTTAGTACCGTTGCTGCTGTTTATTTTTTTATTTTTATTTTTTATAAAATATATCTATACTATGTTCTGTTGTTCTGCAAAAAAGCAGCAGAACTTGACAAAAGCAGTCAACAGCTTCATCTCATCCAGGGTTCCTTTTGGCTTAAAAAACCTTGATGTTTTTATAATTGGTAAACTAAATAAAAATGAAAAAATTACGATTACTCTGAGATTGGCCATAATTTTATCCACACCTGATTCCTTATAGCTAATCCTGACACTGCTAGAAACGCCAGTTTCTTCTTGGTACTGTATTAGCCTATGACCAGTAGGAGGAGGCCCTTGTGGTTTCCACTTATCATTGTTGTTGTCATACCACCTTCTTTTAAAAGTCTTGCCGCTTCTCCTCCAAAAAGGCCTAAATCCATACAAACCATTGAGTTTGAACCTGTCCTTGGCTCTGGTTTTGGCATGACTAAAATCCAAAACAAAATGTGACACTAGCTGGATGCCATTCTCGCTTCGTAGTTCCGGCTCCTCCATCACTACGCCCTACAAGACCCAATTAACAACCTCCTAGCAGTCTTCTCTGTGTGCTCTGCCGCCCGCCATCACATTTCTTTGGTCTGGCTTGATGTCGTCTGGCAAAAAAAAAAAATTATAAAAAAAAAACGAGCTAAAAATAAAATTTAAAGTCGGTTGCTTTTCAAAAACCCTACCAGTTCGCCGTTCATCATCACCGTTTACCTGTTAAATATTCTACACCATCAACACCCCACTACACAAAACACCTTTTCATCTCCCTTCACCGCTCCAACTTCTTCACACCTGTTAAGTACCAATGGAAATCTACTCGCTACCGCTCTCGGAGACTGGCGAGCCAATTCCGTCAGGCAAGGGCCAGCTCATCAAGCTTCCTCAGCCTTCGGACGGCCCGTACATACTCAGATTTGTTATTTTCTCTGCGTCTGAAGTCGTGAACAAAGGTGTTATCCACTGCAATGTCCCGCCACCAGGCGTCGAATTCAACCGGTTCAAGTACTACACACACCCGATTAACGCAACCTTCCACAATGAAACCCACATTGACATTGTCATCTCATCTTCCGGTGCTTTCTCCTATTATATCACCTATCTTCCTATCACCGATCCATACTTCAACCCAGACTATGTGGAGATTGCCATCAATAATGAGAGCGAAAACAGCGACGAATTTTACGAGCAAAACGCAAACACATCTCGCTACTCACTTTCACCCACCTCGTCTTCTGTCTCACTCAAGAACCTTTCAAAGGCGACTTCATCACTTGAGGTCTCAGAACAGTCGTCGCCGTCAGACTCCTCACAGTATTTGGGGGTACCCCAAGACACATCAGATGTTGTCAGTTTACAAGAGGAACCCACGCAAAAGATCCGCAACGAATACCTCGAAGACATTTCTCGCAGCTGCACCAGCAAGTTTTACTTTACCGTGTCCGCCGGCTTCAAGCTTGATGGCCAGCCACTCTCGCTCAATTCGCTAAACATAGAGTCTGTCATATCCAAATGGATGGGTCCGCAAGACACTTGGAAACATAAACTCAAGCTCATAAAAGAAAAGGGCTACAACATGATTCATTTCACCCCGCTTCAAGAGCGCGGACAGAGCAATTCACCTTACTCTATATACGACCAGCTAGTCTTTGACACAGAGCAGTTCCCAAACGGGGAAAAAGACGTTGCTGATCTTGTTTTATACATGGAGCACAGCCTAAAGCTGCTATCAATGACGGACATTGTATTCAACCATACGGCTAACAACTCGGACTGGCTCAAAGATCACCCAGAGGCCGGTTACTCTTCTATCACGGCCCCGCATCTAAACCCAGCAATTGATCTTGATAACTCGCTGCTAGAGTTCTCTGCCAACCTCAAGGCGCTCGGATACCCCACATTTCTTAACAACATTGAAGACCTGTACAAGATAATGGAGGGCATCAGATCGCACGTTCTACCAATGGTCAAACTATGGGAGTATTATGTCGTGGACGTCGAGGCTATCAAAAGGGAAGTACTTGCCAGTTGGGGTAAACTGAAGAATTTAATAAGCGTGTTAATTCCAGAAGATGTAAAAGCTGATCTGAAAAAGCTTGCAAAATTTACAGTTGACTATGCGTCAGTAGGATTTGACCACTTTGGTCATGCGCGATTCAAGCGGAGCCTGGACAAACGACGGTTTATTCCAATTCTTATTGCACTGCTACCCGACGAGCCATCGCTTGACGATGTCTTCAAGTGGACAACTTCGATTCTTAATGAGATTAATCTGCCGCTGTATCAGGAGTATGATGCAGACGTGAATGAGTCCCAATCCCAATTGTTTAATCGGATCAACTTCACTCGACTTGATCCCAACGGTCCAAAATTTGGTGAGATTAATAATGCAAACCCGCTTATTGAGACTTACTTCACGCGTGTCAAGACTCGGCCCATTGGAAAAGTGGTTGAGCTGGCCAACAATGGCTGGATCTGGAATGGCAATCCGCTCGTTGACTTTGCCAGTGAAAAGTCGAAAGCGTACCTGCGCCGCGAGGTTATCATCTGGGGTGACTGTGTGAAACTCCGGTACGGGAACCACCCTTCAGACTCGCCATATTTATGGAGTCGGATGACTAAGTACACTCAACTATTAGCCAAATACTTTCATGGTCTTCGAGTTGACAACTGTCACTCTACACCTCTGCATGTTGGCGAGTATTTTTTAGACAAGGCGCGCTTGGTAAGAAGTGATCTTTATGTTGCTGCTGAACTTTTCACTGGATCCGAAGAGATGGATCGAATCTTTGTCGAGCGGTTGGGTATCACTTCATTGATCAGAGAAGCCATGCAGGCCTGGTCCGTCGAAGAGCTTTCTCGACTCGTGCACCGCCATGGTGGCAGACCGATTGGCTCATTTTCCAAGCAACCAGTGTACACATTTGAAAAGTTTGGCAGCGAGAACCAGACCATGCATCTGGTGCGGTCCTCAAGCATTCACGCGTTGTTCATGGACTGTACTCATGATAACTTGATGCCGGCACAGAAGCGAACGGTAGAAGACACACTTCCCAACGCGGCCCTGGTTTCCATGTGTGCATGTGCAGTTGGCTCCGTCATGGGCTACGATGAGGGCTATCCCAAGCTACTTGAAATTGTCTCTGAAAAAAGAGAGTACACATTTGGTGGCGGTATTGGAAAGATTAAAAGGATACTTTCCGAAGTCCATACTGAGATGGGACAGCTCAATGCCAACGAAATGCACGTCCATCACGAAGGCCAGTACATTACTGTACACAGAATTAACTCGCGCACTGGTGAGGGTTGGTTCCTGGTTGCCAGAACCAAGTTTGGTGACGAAGGTTATCAAAGAAAAAAGTGTTAGCGACCATCAATTGGAAGAAAAAAGTCGATTAAACTTACCAT
>JAKUCA010000586.1:0-12095 GCA_030567025.1 Geotrichum europaeum | reverse complement strand
AGGAGAAGATCATCCGTGCTTTCCTTGTTGAGGAGCAGAAGGTCGTCAAGCGTGTTCTTAAGGAGTCCGCTGAGAAGGCCAAGGCTGAGGAGAAGCCTAAGAAGAAGAAGTCTTCCAAGAAATAAGTTAGTCTCGGTTTTTAGCTAGTCGTTTTTCTTGTTAATGTCAATCAAAAAAATTTAAAAAAAAAAAAAATGGATTTTGGAGTTGGATGACATTTTAGTATGGTGATGGCCAGATAATGGATGATTGTTATATGTTGGAGTTGTATTAGTTATGGGAGTTAATTGCAAAGAACAATTTAGTTATTGTAAGGCTACGCTTGTGTTTCATCAAAAGCTAAAGGTGATATCATTCTGATAGTTTGGCAGTTAAATCCATGATACTGAATCCATTTAAAAGTAATAACGTACCAAATTAGGCCATAACTCTTGCGAGCTTAGATTGGACCAGATCCAGACCCTGAGAATTGAGAATTTGGCATCACACTAAACTTATAATATAGACCTGAAAATGTAGCGCTATTGACAATTTAAGTGATGAGTTAAATCTAGGATACTTGACCACCCTGTATCTCTATCCCAGAGATTGACAAACAATCAAATTATATCAAGCTGTATTAATTAGGTGAACAATTAGCAAAAAAAAAAACCCATCAAACCAAGACTTGTTTTGGTATCAGTAAAAGCTTGAAGATCTAAATCCGGAGAAATATATATTCAGGCCATTAGGCCTTCGTAAAGCGTAAACTGTACATTTATTAAGAATGCGGCCAACTGTTTCCAAATTGGCTTTAGTGAATTTTCTTAATGATGATGAAAATTTTATCTTGAAATATTTTAACTTGATTGACTTTTTTGTCAAACCTCCTTTACTTTGTTATGATTATCACAATTTTCTATTATAAGTTTCATTGAAAAAAAAAAAAAAAAAAAGTCCACAGCAGCAATCTATATCCCCTGAGTACACAAATCTTTTGGTAATAATTTAGTGGCTAGTTTCTTCGGTACTATCTCACTTTGTAACAGTGATTCAAGTACAGCTCCTTTGACATCTAAAATTTTTCCAAGCCTGGAAACTGTTCAATCTCAAATAGGTATTCTGCGCCCACCATGTTCCGTAAATACGCTAGAATTGACCAGAACAACTTAAGGGCTCTTTTTGTCTTCATATATGGTGCAGCAGTTGACTAGTATCATAACAAACAAACAAACAGAGTCGGTTTGTTAGTCAGCTAAAACGGCTACTTTGTGAACACTGGCAAGGGCCTGGACTGGTTTCCTTTAACTACCTTTTTTTATTATATATATATACAACCATTAGATACGGGGATTACTATTACCGAGCTGTAAAGAGACCCAGGAACAACCTGGGGCCCAAATAATAATTTAGTCTCTATTAGTTGGAGTTGGGTTGTCATCAGAAGTTGGCAGTTAGGTGAGGTACGGCTGATAATTCCCGGCTGGTGTTGAGTGTGCTGATGATTTAGCGACCCCCAGTACTCAACACTTACCTTGGTGGACCAAGTAAGTCATGACCTTCAGTTGCTAACATGCTGCTATGTAGTCACTGCTTTTTCGAATGATCCAAAAGGACCTCATAGCTGCATGGAGCACGTGAACAAATCGTATTTTTGTAACTAAAATTGGATACCTGGGGAAAGTTGAGTTAACAAAGAACATTACAATCAGCTCAGAATTGCTTCAATTGAGCGATCCGCTGCAAAGATGCGGGCATTGTTTTTTTTTTTTTTTTTTTTTTTTTTGAGCCTCGACCCTGACCCAGCTAGTTCATCTAAGAAAAGCACGCTGGTGATATAATATATTTCATGACATGCTGATATGGCAGCGACAAGACAATGGGGTTGTGTATGAGTGATTTTACTTGAACTGTTTCAAAGTGTTTTCAGCACTAGAAGAAAATTTATGAAAGGGGTGCCATCATGAGACTCATGATATCGTGATTGCTAAATGTCTGCAACCTTTTTTGGATGAAAAAAATAAAGAGAATTTTGTAGATGAAAAAAAATCATCAGTGGCGGAACTTTTCAAGTTTTAACGCTATGGGGATTATCTGGCGACTTTTTTTTCTCCCCCAGTTTAGGCCTATGGCCGTTAGCTGCTAGCCGCACGCCCAAAACAGAGAATTTTCTTCTTGAATTATCTGGAAGAGCCTAGACTGAGCTCTTTTGTTCTGGAGAATTCTACCCTCCACCAGAGCCATCTCGTTGACTCCCTCTCAGTTTGCTTTAACCCATCCTCCTTCAAAAATCAAAAAAAAAAGAAAAAAAGATATCTTCTATAAAAAGATTAGGAATTTTCCTTTCTCCAGTCTCATTTCTTTCCTTTCTCATCATCAACTAAAAAAAAAACATTACCAATTGCTACCAATTGCTACTACAATAAACAATTCCTATCAACTCTTCTACTTCAACACTATAATTCACTATGGAAGACTCACAATTCACTGATAACGCCAAGCGTATTATCGAGACCGCCATCCGCATCAACAAAGATAACAGTCATGCTACTCTGAGCCCACTGCATCTGCTCGCTGCCATGACTGAATCTGAAGATGGCGAAATTTCATACCTCAAGACTGTTGTGGAGAAGGCCCGGTACGAGTGGCTGCCGTTTGAACGTGCCATCAACAAGCATCTCGTCCGCCTCCCATCACAGACCCCAGCTCCCGCTGAACCTCAATTCTCTCCCCAAGCAGCTAAAGTTCTCACTAACGCCTCCGAGATTAAGACCAGCCAGAAAGACTCTTATATTGGCCAAGATCACATCCTCCTTGCATTGATCGAAGACAGCTCTATTCAATCGCTGCTGAAAGAACTATCCATTCCCCCTAAGAACCTCAAGGCTCAGATTCAAGCGATACGTGGTAACCGTCGCATTGATTCCCGAACTGCTGACAGCTCCGACGAATATGAATTCCTCAAGAAGTACGCTATTGACATGACCGAGCAAGCCCGTCAGGGTAAAATTGATCCTGTCATTGGCCGTGACGAGGAAATTAGAAGATGTATCCGCGTTTTAGCCCGTCGTACCAAGTCTAACCCTTGTCTCATTGGTGACCCCGGTGTTGGTAAAACCTCTATTGTTGAGGGTGTTGCCCAGCGTATCATTGATGGCGATGTCCCCAACGTTCTTGCCAATTGCCGCCTCTTCTCTTTGGATCTCGGTGCCCTCAAGGCTGGTGCTAAATACCAGGGTGAGTTCGAAGAGCGCATCAAGGGTGTTTTGAAGGAGATTGAAGAATCCAAGTCTTTGATCATTCTGTTTATCGATGAGATTCATATGCTCATGGGTGATGGTAAAAGCGACGCGGCTAACCTTCTTAAGCCTATGCTCGCCAGAGGTTCTCTCCACTGCATCGGTGCTACTACTGTTGAGGAGTACCGTAAGCACGTTGAGAAGGATGGCGCTTTTGAACGTCGTTTCCAAAAGATTGACGTTCCTGAGCCCACAGTCAGAGAAACCATTGCTATTCTTCGTGGTCTTCAAGGAAGATACGAAATCCACCATGGTGTTCGTATTCTCGACTCCGCTCTGGTAACGGCTGCTCAGCTTGCTTCCAGATACCTTACCTACCGCAAGCTTCCTGATTCTGCCGTTGACCTAATTGATGAGACTGCTGCTTCTGTTGCAGTCGCTCGTGACTCTCGTCCTGAGCAGCTTGACACCCTTGAGCGTGAACTCCAGCTTTTGCAGGTTGAGATCAAAGCTCTTGAGCGTGATGCTGCTGCCGACACTAGTACCAACGATCGTCTTATTGCTGCCAAGCAGAGAGCTGCCAACATTGAGGAGGAACTTGCTCCCATGAGAGAGAAGTTTAACGAAGAGCGCCAGGGTCACGAGGAACTCAACAACCTAAAGAAGAAGCTTGATGACCTTGAGATCAAGGCTGCCGATGCTGAACGTCGCAGAGATAACTCCGCTGCTGCAGACTTGAGATACTTTGCCATCCCCGACATCAAGAAGCGCATTGAAGAACTTGAGGCCGAGAAGACCAACCCCAGTAACAGCAACTTTATTGCCGACATTGTCGATGCAAATGCTGTTTCTGAAACTGCGGCCCGTCTTACTGGTATCCCCGTGTCCAAGCTCACACAGGCTGAAAATGCCAAACTCATCCACATGGAGCGTGAGCTCTCTAAGCAAGTTGTTGGTCAGCCTGAAGCTGTCAAGGCCGTTTCCAATGCCATCCGTCTGACTAGATCTGGCTTGAGCAACCCCAATGCTCCTCCTAGTTTCTTGTTCCTTGGTCTTTCCGGTTCTGGTAAGACTGAGCTGGCCAAGAAACTGGCTGGGTTCCTTTTTGCTGATGAGAAGGCTATGATCCGTATCGACTGTTCTGAGCTTCAGGATAAGTGGTCTTCTTCCAAACTTTTGGGTGCTGCTCCTGGCTATGTTGGATACGAGCAGGGTGGTGTTCTTACTGAGGCCTTGATCCGCCGCCCGTACTCTGTTGTTCTCTTTGATGAAGTCGAGAAGGCCTCGCCCGAGGTCCTAACTGTTTTGTTGCAAATTCTTGACGATGGTCGTGTCCACAGCAGTGCTGGTAAGCTTGTCAACGCTTCTAACTGTATTGTCATCATGACCTCCAATCTTGGTGCTGAATACATTAGCAGATCTGACAATGCAAACATTGACAGCCCTACTCGTGATCTAGTCATGGAGGCTGTCAAGGGCCACTTTAGACCCGAGTTTATCAACCGTATCTCTTCTATGGTCATCTTCAACAGACTGTCCAAGCCTGCCATCCGCAAGATTGTCCAGATTCGTCTCAAGGAAGTCGAGAAGAGATTTGAGCTCAACAACAAGAACATTAAGCTTGATGTTGATTCTGATGCACTTGATTACCTTGCTGAAAACGGTTACTCGCCAGATTTGGGTGCCCGTCCTTTGAACAGACTGATCCAGAATGAGCTGCTCAATCGTCTTGCCATCTTGTTACTCCGTGGTCAGGTCCTGGACAGTGAGACTGTCCACATCATTAAGGCCGATAATGGATTGGAAATTGTGCCTAATCATGAAGCTGAACAGGATGACATTGATCTTGATGACGATGTCGACTATGATGATATGGATGAGGACCTTGACTAAGTCAATTGACTCGCTTATTTTTCTTTGTATTTCTTTGTATAGTTTTTTTATTTTTCTGGTTTAACTTGAATATTTCATCTAATAGGATTGGTTTTAAATATCTTAAGTATCACTTGCTTGATATCTTGTATATGATTTAGGTTTCACATCTATATATAAAGATTTGTAGTCCAGCAACGTCAAAAATAGGTTGAAGTAATAAAATAATAATGAGATAAGTGTTAGAGCTAATATGTCTTCTTTTTATATTCTTTTGTTAACTTCTAGATATTAGTACAATAAACAGATCTTCTATCTATCTATCTATCTATCTATCTATCTAATAATGGCTCGTGCAGGCTTCCTTTAGGGAAAATAAGTCTGTGTACGTTGTGTGTTTTTTTTCTTGCTCTGAGAGGAAAACTTAAACAAGGGTCCAAAGTGGTAGGAAAACAGTTGTTTTAAAACCGTTCGTGCATCGCTGCAAACTGTCATAAATCGGTCCCTGAATTCATCATCCACGTCACTGGCAAAAAGTAGAAGGGAGAGGGAGGGGAAAAAAAGGCTCGAAATATGTTAGCCAAAACGTAAACTCGCATTAATAATTTCTACGATTTTGTTAATTTCACATGGATTGGGTGCAATTGTTTTTTTTTTTTTTTTTTCCTGCCTTGTTAAAATAAAGGGTAATTAATGTGGGTGTTAATTTTGGCTCGCAAGTTGGGGAAAAAGCCTGTGACTTTCCGGAGGTTTGCAAGTAGTCAAAGTAAAAAAAAATTACTTAACCGAATTTGACAGTGCCGTAGTGTCAGTCAGATCTCCTTGCAAGGCTATGATAGCCAGTGATTTTATGGGCAACTGTAAACTCCGAATCTTTGACCTACATTGGGCTCGGTTAGAAATCAAAGTGCCCGCAAGTGCCATATCCACGAGGGTTTACTACGCTCAAAAGATAAAGAAGGGTTTCACAACGGTAATCAGTCCAGCAGAAAAAAAAGTAAAGCATTTGATACTGCATTTGTAGTAAACGTGCAATATCAGAAGGGATAAATAAAACAATGGCAATGAAAACATGCAAATTTTGGTTTAATATTAAAAAAAAAACTCAAAGCTTCAAAATTTACAAGGACCTTTTGGTATCAATTTCAAACTGTTTAAAAAGATAATAAAAGTAGCTTCTTTCTCTGATTGCTGGAAAGACCAAGTCGCCTTTTGCCAATGAAGAACTACAAGTTGCAGCTTCTCGGATTTAACAACAACTAAGACTGATATCAAATATTTTATCCTAGTTGTATTTGCAAAGGAAATGTTGCTTGATTAAAATGCGGCTTCCTTTTTGCTTTATTGATGTTTGAAAGGCAGATGGACACAAAGTTTAACTTTAAAATTCCCCCATCTTCATCCATCACACCAAGAGATCTTTTTTTGAAATCACCCACTTCAACTTTTCTCTCTTCTTTTTTTTTATTATATATAATTTTACCAGTTTCCTTGATCAAATTACTCGTTTTTACCAACTGTAAAGCTTTAGTCGTCATTTCAATTGCTTCCTGCAACCTCTTTTCTTCTATCTCACTTTCCTATCTTTTCCTATCGCGCTTGTAGTCGAAAACCAAATCTACCCCAAACCATGGCCGAAAACAATCCGCTCAATAGGTTTCTGTCAACCTCGTCTTTCGTCAACATCACCACTGTTGAAGATTTTTCAGAGATTGAGACAAGCTCAATTCTATCTGGAATTACCGATGATGAGGACTACATTACTGACAGTGACTTTCAGCCAATCCTAAGCAATAACAACTGGATCAGCGACTCTGAATCAGAGAGTGGCAAAAACTCCCACTCCGATTCGGAAGACTCGCATCAGCAGTACAAGTCCACTCCGAGAAAACCAAGAATAACAAATCAGGAGGAAGACGCTGATAAGACTCCACAAAGATCTCAAACATTAACCGTCACCTCGAATAATACCCCCAGTTCTGACTCTATTTTGACCAACGTACTTGACTTTACATCTTCGCACATGGTTGATAGTAATGCATCGCTTAAACTACCGTCTGTTGTGGTTGACTCTTATCACAAATCAGAAACAAACCCTATCACACCCCACGAACCTAGTACTATCGATTTGTTCACTTTCACCAGTAACAACTCATTCAGAAACTGCCATGATGATAAACATCTTCATGGCCTCTTTCCAACAAAGCGGGAACTTAAAAAGGTTGGCTTTCCAAAAAGTGATAAGGTTTACCTTCCATCACTGAATGTGGTAGTATTTGACTCTGCAAAGGGGGACGAAGCAACAGACTACGAAAGTTACATTTCTATTAGCAAGAAGCTGCAAAAATATACCTGGGAACCTATTAATCTTTATATCTGCCGAATCAAAAAGTGTGATCTTTTTCCAAGGTCTATCTCTGATTTTGTTATCAATCAGGTAACCTACGAAACGAATACCAAAGTTACTGAAGTAAGCCCTGAATCAGTCAGCAATCTCGTGAAAAGCTGGATCAAGTACAACACCCTATTAGTTGTTTCCTGCAGCGACACTTCGCCAAACAATGCTTTTCTTCAGTCGTCGGAGTTCAAAATGCTTCCAACCTTGTCGCTCGTCAATCCCACCGATTTGTCCAATAAAGGAATTTTAATAGAGGATTACCAAACCGGAGCTACACACAATCCTTTTGGCGTTGTTAGCAGCTCGCGAGTGATGCCTACAAAAAATTGTTCAGAGAAATTGGTTCCGCAAAGTCTGTTCCAGCTGACTATTCCAGAGTTTCTTGATAACGACTGCTGTGTCCAACAAGCAGTTCTTGGAGTTTTCATTGCCCGTAACCTGGAGTTTGGCAGAATCACTCCCTTTAACAAGAAGTTCATACATTCAAGATACCCTGACTTTTTGTTTGAATTTGAAGAAGAATCTAGACTTGCTGAAAAAAGATTGACTGCCTTTAAAGTCCTCTTTTATGTAAGTGTTTTTTCCCTTTTCCTAATCAAGTTGTTTTGCGCTTTCGAATTTGGCTACTTACCCCAGAATTTGCTTCCCGGGTACCCCATTTCTTCAGTGTCTCCAATATTTGAGTCTCCTACACCCGAGATAACGACTTTGCCATTTGAATTTTCTGCTAGTATTTACTCTGATGTGGGTTCTGTAATCACATCTGTGATTACGGAAATCATAACTGTCACTGCTACTCCTGCCGAGCCAAGCGAGTCTAAGCAAGCAAAGCCAAGAGTACTTGAGCCCCAGCCTGAAGATAATATTGAAGCTCCAAAAGACGTCCTATGGAACTTTAAAGTCCATCTTGTATTGTCTGAAGGAGATCATGATGAGCCACTTGGTGTTGATCTTGTTTTCCCTCTCGTTCGCAATGCCAACTACCATGTTATTTATGACTTTACGGACTACAATCAGAATACCAAGTTTGCCCTGTGGTACGAAAAGTTATCAGAAGACACTATTCAGCTAGTTATTCCTCGCAAGAATCGATCTGGCAATATTTTTGGTAGCGTCACAGTGATCTCTTTTGGAATCAGCGATCGCAAATCTATTTCTATCAACTATGGTAAAAGTGAAAACACGGTGACTGAGAATGAAGGCGCAATTTTAGCAGAGTACAAGTACGAATGGGACAATTCAGAAACATCCATTATGAGCTTTGTCAGGAATGCATCCTTTAAGTTGACTAAGAATTTGTTCAAAGGTTCTGCTATTGTTGCTGATGCGACCCAAAGCAACATTAAAAGTGGAATTATTTTTACCCAGCAGACTTTCGACGGCCTGGGCAGTTACCTGCAATGTACCGGTGATTCTATCAAAAAGCCTTTTCGAAAAGCTGAAGAATCTTTTGATGATTCTAAAGTTGAACTTAATGATGAGAGAGCCGAGATATTTGCTGTAGTCTCCTCGAGCAGTCAAGACCTAAGCGAAAGTCTTTTCTGGGCTGGCGACACCATACTTCATTTTTTTTTCACAGTCTTTAGCCACATATACTTTGAATCTGAGAAAGTTTCCCGTGAGTTTGGTGACCTACTTTCAAACTCTGTGGATTTTACCCAAAAGTCATTCCAGAAGATACTACAGTCATGGGATAACACAGCTTCAGAAGCCAAACAGGCTCATTGCAACGTTGGTAAATCCTCTCAGTCTTCAAACAAGGATTTTACTGAAAAATCTGGCAATCCCTTGTTATCTTGGACAGATTCGGTATCCTATGCAGCGCAGGCTTTTGATAGTATAAGCTCTTTTGTGGCAAGCTCATTCAAATCTACTCAAGAAGCAGTTAAAAAGTCTGGTGTCAAAATTCCATTTTGGGGTAGCACCGTTTCTGCAGCTGAGAAGACTTCTAGAAGTACTGAAGGCGCTTTTGCTAGTTCCCTCAAAAATGCCCAAGAGCGCATCGCTAAGAGATTGAAAAAAAGCCACCTTTTACCTACGCTAAAAGACACTGCCAGCAATCAATTTGATCAACTAAAAAGTATGGCATCCATCTGGGCTTCCAAAGCAAAGACTTCGCAGTCGAAAAAACGCAGGTAAATTTGTTGGGCCATGCAACGAAACAAACAATGATATAAAAGACGAAGTGGCCGGTGGAATTATTTTAGTTTGAGGTAAGAGAAGAAAGGTGAACAGCAAATATTTATGTTTTCTTTCATGTTTTTTTTTGTTTTAATGCTATCTTTTTTTATTTTTTTTTATTTGCATTTTATCTTTTTATTGCTTTCTTAGATGTTCACCCGAGGGTGAGTACTAACCACTATTTGCATTTTATTATAGAAAGAAACACAGAGAAGAAAGGATTGTAAAGTTTTAAATGGATTAATTAATTTAAATATTTTTTAAAAGACTTGTTAAAATTTCAATATTTATTGCTCAATTTATTGTTTTTAGTTGATTGTCTTCTTGTGGTTGTGTGAACCTGGCGAAATGGTAAAGCTTTTGATCTTGAGTCTGTAAAAAAAGTTACTAACAACAACAGATGAGAGTTTCAACATTCATGAATCAAAAAAATTAGACAATGCTTCATTTTGATAGAAGCAATATTTCTAAAACGCACTGCCAATATAGTCATGTACATGGAATAACCTCGTTTTGTTTTTTTGTTTTTTTTTTGGGCCGGACTTACTCACCAGGATTAACCTCTCGTGTAATATCTTTCGGTAAAATAACGAGTCTTATCAACTTTAAACCCGTGCAAAAGAAAATAAAAATAATAAAAAACAAAAAACAATTGTTCAATCAAACAAGCAAGAGTGCTAAAACCAACAATTACAAAAATAAAAGAGTTTACAAGTTGTCCCAGATCGGCAAATAGCAAACTGCTTGATAAAAAACCGCAAAAAAAAAACAACCTATCATAAACCCTGGAATGCCCAAGCCATGTTGTTGAAAAGGAAACTCATTGCTTTACTTTTTGGTGTGACAAGTTTTTCTTGGGTTATTACAAAAAAAAAAGCACTGGTAAATGATGTAATCTAGCAGCTTACAACAACTAGTTTACTGATTAACAAACAAAATGGTTTCGACATACACGAACTAGGGATCTCTAAACATTATTAATGATCAGTAGCTTGACATGGACTTGAAAGTGCAGCTGTAACATTTACTACAAAAAAAAAACAAGAAGTAGTAGTTTGACCGTTCTTGGCAGCAATCACAAACAACTATTACCCCATGCCATTTATTTTATTTTATTTTATTTTATTTTTATTTTTTTATTTTTTTTTTTGCCCAGGGTTGATAATCTTGATACCCATTTAATAACTAGCCGGCCTACCAGTGACGGAAAAAGAAAAACCTCAGACTTAAAACCACTTTTGGGGGGCTGTTTTGCGTTCACATCTTTGCGTATTAATGTTTGATCAAAACTGGGCCCAAAATAACATGCTTGAAAATTTTTTAAATCCTGGTTGGATTGTGGATTAACAGTTTCTATACAAACAAGTTGGGGCTGAATAAAATCGCTGAACTGCAAGCCGTATTATTTCGGCTAACTATGCAAACCCAACTCGGTTAACCGAGCTTTTATTTTATTTTATTTTAATTCAAATAATTATAATATCTCTAAATAAACCAGCTAAACCCTCGAGAAAAAAAAATAATGTTAATTACTCAAGGTCATTAGAAATGGTTTTCACTTCTTCTCAAGATTGTCTGTTATCAATGTGGTATAGCACCCGCTGCAACATCTCTATCGGGGCCTGAGGCTCGCCAGTTTAGAGCCGGACCATTAATCTCTTACACGCAAGCAATCACCGTACGCTAGGGGGGTAGTAGTAATAGTATAAATATTATAAGGAAAACTAGCAGTAGTGTGTAAACAGAGCCGTGCAAACACCGCATGTAGCCGGCGGCAACGCTCTTGCTACTCTCTATTGACCAGTTGACTAGCTTTTAGGGTGACTTTCTTTTTTTGCTTAGGTTAGTATCACGGTTATCACAATAATAGCGACATCTTGACAAGAAAGAATAGCCGCATAAATAGTAGTATACTAATTATCTTTGTAGTGGGTATGCACGATTATCATCAACGCTCGGCTATCACCAATAACTACTACTGGTGGACCCCCCCAACAAAAATAAGCGTTTGCAGTGCAAAAAATTGTATTATCAACGATAGCAATAACACTCATGCCAGGACAAACAATGCCAACAGCAGTCATACTAAGAGGATTGACAAAACAAAACAAAAAATTCAATTGCTTGCTGCTTGGTTTTACTTACTCCTCTTCCGAACCTAAAGAAGAAAAACTGATACCGTGCCAATAGGGTCGTATCTAGGGTGCAGATATTTTGCAAAAAAAAAAAAAAAAAAAATGCCCAAAACCAATTTTTTTTTTTAAAAACCTTTCTTTCCTAAAAAAATTTTTTTTTTTTGGTTTTTTTTTTTTTTTTTTTTTTTTTTATTTTTTTTTTTTTTGTTTTTTTTTTGGTACCATTTAGAATTTAACCCCCTTTTTTTTTTTTTTTTGATCTCTCGTCCTTTGGCGCCTTCTTACATTAAC
>JAKUCA010000585.1:0-12101 GCA_030567025.1 Geotrichum europaeum | reverse complement strand
CAAAAAAAAAAAAAAAAAAAAATTTTTTTTTTTTTTTTTTTATTTTATTTTATTAATTTTTTCATTTATTTTTTTTTTTTTTTTTTTTTTTTTTTTTTTCCTTGCTGAACCCCCTAGTACTTTGTGTGGGAGGGTTTTTATTGAGATAAATGGTTTATAACATATCTTTATATTCCTTTTTTTTTTTTTCATATGTGCATTTACCTGGTTGGCATAATATTATTGTACAAATAGCGTTCTTTTTTTTTAAATATAATAAATCAGTATCTTGGAATTTATTTACAAGATGACATAAAAAATCAATTTTTTTTTGGAGTTCATTTTAGATAACAAGTCAAAATTTGGAAGGGGAATTCCATTTATAATGGTGAAGTAAATCATATTTTGTAATGTACAATTATAGGTTACATGACAAAACAGATTTTTTTTTTCATGAGTAATAACGTTTATTTTTCCATGACAAAAAAAATGATAATTTGCCATGACCAAAGGTTCATTTTACATGCTAAAAAGGGGAAAAGGCATTTGGAAAAAGTGCCCTTTTAAAAAAAAAAATCCCTTGGAAGACACTGTTTTTTTTTTTTTTTTTCTAACGGGGGCTTACAATGAAAGGTTAGCGGTGGAGACGCCGAAAAAGACTTGATTCTGTGGGCCGCGTGTAGGTCGCAAAGGACGCCGGCTCCCGGTGCGGAGAGGAGGTACCCTCATGGGAAGGAACAGGGCCATCACCATGGCCAACAGCATGGCTGTTGTAATGACTGGTGGCAGGCTCGACAAGTTTGGGCGAGCCGGTGTAATACCCCGCGGGATTATAAGTAAGTTTAAACGGAGGTAGCGACTCGCGCTGGCGCACAGCGTTGGCGGCCGCGAGGGTCGAGGGGAAAACGGGGGCACCAAGCACCTCGCGCGGCGGCGTTGTTGCCACCCCGGTGATGTTATGAGGCTGGTGACGCGGACGGAATTGGTGATTGAGCGAGGGCGCGTAAAAGCTCACGCTGCCATCACATCCCACCGCCACGTCGCGGCGCGCCACGGAGCTCAGCGGCCGCACCACGCTTACCTCGTATTCGCGCAGCACCTCAGCGTGCAAAACTGACAAATCAGTAAGTTTAGTGGAAAACTTGGCAAGGATCACGTAGGCCAACAGCAGCGTCAGCAGCGGCACCACTACAATCACGTTAAACCCTCCCAGCGGACCAAACCATAGCAGTAGTACATTGAGCGGCGAGAAAAGTGCAAGTAGATACAAGTTTACGATTGAGGGGTCCCAAGTGTCAAGGGTCCAGACCAGCTGCTGGCGGCCGTTGTCAAGCTCCGCGACCGAGGGCACAAGCTTCGGGCGCGGCTGCTGCCACAGCGAAAACAACCACGCCAGCAGGCCCTTCCCTAACGTAGTATCATCATCACCACCATCGTCATTGCTATCCGCGTCGGCGGGGATGGACACCGTGAGCATCGGCTCAATCTGCGCAGAGGCTGAGTCGATCTTGTGGTCCAATGGGCGCTCGGCCAAATAATACTTGCGGCGGCGCAAAAACAAACAGCTCACGGTATTCCAAATACTTGCAAGCACCAGCAGCCACCCCACCACCAGCGGCAGCACGTAAAATAAAAGCAATTTCGTCCCACTGCCGGAATGCTGGTTCGCGGCCGGCGGGGCGGCAAAGATGTCGTCGTCGCCGCCGCCAGAGGCACCACTATAAAGCCCGTTTTGCTCCAGGGTTGTGGGGCCAATGAACTGGGCCCAAAGCCACGCAGCTATGCGCACAAGCAGCACCGCGGGGCCACAAACTATTGAAATCACGCGCAAGCCACTCCCCCCACCAGCAGTAGCTGTCGTCGTCGCTGCCAGGTCAAGCCCACGGGCACGCGCGCGGTCAACGGCCACGCGACAAAGCAACAACAGGACATTAGCAGCGAGCCCTGCAGGCACCAACACGGGCCAACGGAGCTCGGCCCAGTCAATTGTTTCAATTTGTTCGCTTGCCGCTAGTGCCAGATCTCCCGGCAGCCCGCGTAACCGCGCCCAGAGTGACTCCCGGCGGACCAGTCGTCGTTGCTGCTTTTTTTTCTTTTTGTGGGTCGGGCGCCGTGCGCGCATTGTCGTTGCTGTCGACGGTGTTGGTGTTTGTATACTACTTGGAGACACCATGCTAGGTATTGTAGGAATTGTGTTGCCAGAAAAAAAAAGTTTTTAAGTCGAGTGGGTAGGATAGAAAAAAGTTCCCTTGATCTGGTTTTTGGATTGGAGTTTGGAATTAATTAGCAACTTGACAGATTCTCCCTTTTTTGTTTACCTTTTTTTTTTTCGTCAGCGCACCCACAGTTGTATACTTGTGAACAAAAAACGATAACTTGAAAAAAAATAAAATTTTACAACTACACCAGAACACAATAAAAATAATAATAATGATAATAATGATAATGATAATAGATAACAATAGATAATAAAAAATAGATAATAAAATAATGGTCATGGAACAACCTTCGCAGAAGCATCAACCCAGATGCGCCGCTGAGTTCCAGTATGGCCGGTTCTTGGTGATCCAAGGGTGATTGACAACCTGTTCAAGCGGGAAGCGTTTTTCCGGCGAGTGTTGCAAAAACCGCTTAATGATATCAGCTGCTTCGGGCGACACAAACGAGGGAATACGCAAATCAACTTTCGAGATGCGACGATAGGTGGCTGAGTGACCCTGCTCCTCAAAGGGTGGGTTGCCCACAAGGAACTCGTAGGTTAGGATGCCAAGCGACCAAATGTCAACGCGGTAGTCGTGCTCCTTGGCCTCGACCATCTCCGGCGGGAGGTAGTCGAGGGTACCGCACATGGTCGTGCGCCGCGAGGTCGGCGCGTGCACACTCCAGCCAAAATCGGAAATCTTGATGTTCCCATCCAGCCCCAAGAGGATATTTTCAGGCTTAATATCACGGTGGATAATGTGCTTATTGTGCAGATAGCTGAGGGCATCGGCCATCTGGGCAATGTACTTGGACGCACGCACATCGTTAAACTTGCCCTTACGCCGTAACACCTTGAAAAGCTCACCCTGAGCCACATATTCAATCAATAGGTAGACTTTCTTCTCATCGTGGAAATGGCCATATAATCGTGAAATATTAGGATGCCGCAGGTTGGACTGAATCTCAACCTCGCGGCGGAACTGCTTTTCAACTTTATACTCAATAAGTTCCTTTTTATCCATGACCTTGAGCGCACAAATGTAGCCAGTTTTGCGGTCACGTACACAGTAAACCCGGCCAAACTTGCCCTTGCCAAGCTTTTTGCCAATCTCAAAGTCGTCAAGAGTGAAAATACGCGCGGGGCCGGGGCCGCCGGCAATTTTGATGCCGAGCAGCGGGTTGGACCGGCGCACTGACGATGGGTCGATCGAACCGCGGCTGTTATTGCTTCGCGCCGCCGCGGCGGCTGACGACGGGATGCGTTTGTTGGGCGAGCCGGTGGCAGCACTGCCGGTGCCGCCATGCATCTGCGATGGTCGCCACTGGTTGGCGTTGAGCGTCACAATGGTCGGCTGCCGAGCAGCGCTTGATGCAGACTGCTGGGGCGCAGTGGCCTGGCCGTGCAGAGCCATCTTACGAAGCTGCGGATGCTGCGGTTGTTGTTGTGAATGGTGTTGTTGTTGATGTTGCCGCATGCTGGCAGCAGTGCTTGGGTTCTTTGTTGTGGGCTGTGGATGATGAGGAAGGAGAGGTTTTGTTAGTGGGCGGTTGGCCTGTGGGGGAGATATATCGAGCATACATACCTTCAATTTTTGCTTGGTAAGACCGTTCTCATGTATTGAGACGCGTGACAGGTTGTTTTCTATCGTGGAAACTGACATTTTTATGATACTGTGAGAAAACAGCAGAGATGCGTTAGATGCTGATCGTGAACGAGATCAAAGAGATTTTTTTTTTAAAAAAAAAAAAAAAAAAAAAAAAACTTTTTGGAAATGAAAACGTCGTTGGGGCCGTCAGTGTTCACGTCGTGGCCATCACTGCTGTTGTCGGTTCGGGACAATAAAAAAATTGAAAAAAAAAATAAAAACAAAAAGAGCGCTAGGCCTTGTTTGGGAAGACACAAACTGGGAAAAACGTAAACAAACACACGTTTCCAGAGCAATAAAGCGTCAGCTTTTAGTAACAAGTAGTCATCACTGTGTAATGATAACTAATTAAAGACTAATAACCTCTTGTTTTGAATCTATTCCTAAATGAGCAGATCCCCCACGTGAACAGACCAATGCAAAGTTTCTGCTTGAAAACAAAGCGCAGTGTCCACACGTTTTCACAAAGTTTTTAATGAAACCGTCAAAAATGCTGGGGGATTCAGTTAATATTTGTTTTATGGTACTCTAATATCATGAAAAAAACAAAAAAAAAGCATTCGGTTGGCCTCTCGTAATATTGCATGATGAGCATCTTATTGTTGACATCTTGGCTTATGGCCTGCAGCAACCCATATCTTGTTTTTTTTTTTTTTTTTTTTGCAGTGGACTTCAGTTACTAGATAGATAATTTCAATAAAGGAATATCAGATATTGCAGATAGAATAATATCTCTCTCGGTAGATGCAACTATGCGTAATTTTTTATGGGTTTTCTTGTTGAAACCTCAGCATATACCAAACCTACATCATAAACATTGTAATCTGCAGTACATGGATAAGAACAACATGCACACATGTTGTCATCTAACCCTTGAAAAAAAACAAAAAAAAACAGGTCTATCTTCTTCAGACCCTACTTTATTGAGCTTGATCAAGTCCGAGATTGTTCATCTTCCCATTCCGCTTTTTATTCATTTAAGTAATTATTTTTTTTAATTTTAATTATTATAATTATTCTTATTTTTAATTTTAACTCTCTGCATAATCAGTGAAAGCTCGAGGGGTTTTTAAGGCCTTGAGTGGTTACCACCCTTTTGGCAATTATTTGCAGATAAGCGCTTAGAGGATGCTTAAACCGCAACTGAGGGTGGAAGGCACGCTGGTTTCACTCTCACCACAAGGGTATCATTTATGCTATCAGGCCCATATTTGTATTATTCTATTGCGAGTAAGCCAAGGAATAAAACAAGACCAACATCGATGCGTCTTCCAACCCGGGTTGACCTCTCCTTAGGCCCCGTTGCAAATCGTGCTCAAGGCCAGAGTGTTTTCTGTGGGGGGTGGCTCTACCTGCCTAACTAGGAAGAGGCTGGTAAACCCTCAAAAAACAACAGCAACCCTCGACGTCATGGTCACAACGGCAAGAGGGGAGGGCTCGGATAACCTTGTTCGAATCCTTTGTCAATGACATTAAAGCAAAAAGTAGAGAGTAGCAAGTCGACTTTCGTTGAGGTGAGTGTTTATTCTTCACCTAAGTGTCTGTAGTTCTTATAGCATCTGAGATCCTATAAGCCACACGTTGTCATGAAACAAGAGTTGTTGCTTTGCCTACAAGTCTCTGCCTATGAAGTTGTGTCAAGCGTGGTTTGTTTATTTTTTTTATCCGATAAGCGTTGAGATGCTGTTTTGGGACTTTTATGGCAACCGTAAAACCTGGCGGGGGAGGCAATGGTCCCGACGACTCCGGCCGATCTCGCGAACACCAAGATTTCAATAAAAATAGAAAAAAAAAGAAAAAAAACAAGATCGAGGCAACCGAAGCAAGATCGTCAGCCCAAATATAAATAACCCGCCCTTTTCCCTTCTCCGCATTTTACCATTTCTGTATCGCCCATCACTAACTGCATTTACTCTTTTTACCCTATCACTTTATTCTTGCATTTGCTTTAGACATTAACCATGACTGCTGCACCCCCCACTGTCCGAAAGGTAGAGCTCCACGAATGGCGGCGCGCCACCCAGGCTCTGGCCGATGCCTTTGAGGCCGACCCTGTTGCTCAGTACCTCTCAACCTGCGACGGTAATACGGCCGAGCAGGCCCGCGCGCTTGATCTCAAGATCTTTGAATACATCATCTACGCGCATCTCCTGCGCGGTCTCGTCCTTGAGATTGACGATTTCCAGGGCATTGCCTGCTGGATGCCACCCAAACAGAATATGGACGATTGGGCCACGATATTCCGCTCGGGTATGTGGCGCCTTTATTATCAGCTGGGCCCGGAAAGTAAACAGCGTTATTTTAACGAGTTCCTGCCCAAATTACATGATGCCAAGGCCGAGGTCATGGGTGACCGCGATGATAATAGCTGGTACCTCATCTACATTGGCACCGTGCCTGAAGCACGCGGCAAGGGCTACTCACGCAAGCTTGTCGAGTACGTGACCAACCTTGCCGACCGCGATGGCCAGGCATGTTACCTTGAATCGTCGACCCTGCGCAATCTGCCAATATACGAGCGTTACGGGTTTGAGGAGAAGCTTACCATCACGCTTGATCGCGCAAAGGCGCCCGTGCCGCTGCACTGCATGATCCGCGAGCCCAAAATTACTAAAGATGATTCTGATGACTAAAAGGTGTCCTCAATTCCAAGGGACATGATAATATATATATATATATATATAAATATGATGTTAAAAATGTGTGTAAAAATTGTATAAGTTCTAGTAATTATCAAGTAAATAAAAATCTATCAGGTCCCCTTTTCGCTTTTCATTTATCAATTGATAAAGATGCCCTAACCCTTGAAGTAGCAAAACTTATCCACTGACGTTCATTTTGCATTACGAAAAAAAAAAAAAAAAGAGAAAAAACCCAAAAGACTTAAACCCACTGACTTTTGCAAAAAAAAATTTTTTCAAATCAAATATTCACGAGCCCTCCCGAGACTTGAAAGACCTTGTTCAGTGCTATACGTTTGCACATATATACACTCTCTCTCTGATCGCATTATTATAACCAACACCAACATAATAAAACATGTGTAAGTAGAGCTAACAGATACTACTACTAAAGGACCTTTTTCTCTTTCCTCCCTGCCCGTGAAAATATGGGCAGTTGTCTCAAAAAAATATATATATATTGCTTGTGCCCCAAACAGTTAAACTAACAGATAAAAACAGCTCTAGTTGACGCTCTGATTGAGCTTTACAAGACCAATCGTGGGTTTATTTTGGCTCTGGCAGTGCTAGTTTTGGGGTATACTTTACGCAAGGGTGTGAATCCTGCTGAGGCCCAAAAGGTGCGGGCCGTAAGCGAGCCAGTAAAGGAAGAAACCAAGAAACAGTCATCACAGTCAAAGCCAACAAAGAAGCCGGCACCAGCAGCAGTTCCGCTTGCTGTTGATTTCACTTCCACGACTTCAGCGCTGCCCGAACCGGCGGCTACTTCTACAACGCGCGTCAAACGCATGCCCAAGAAATTCACGGCCAAGGCCTCCGTGGCGGCCGAGCGCAAGCTGCGCCAGCTACAGGGCCCCGCGGGCCCCGTGGCTTCGGTCGACTCGCCCGTCTACGTTTTTTACTCGACACTCACGGGCACCGCTCAGCGCATGGCCGAGAAGCTTGCTGCGGACCTTACCCCCGTGCTGGCTAACCCACCCACGCTGCTTAATCTTGACTATGTCGATGATCTTGAACCCTACTTTGTAGCGCCAGCAAAATCAACCAACCCGCCTGTCTACCTTATTGTGGTGCCATCATACGAAATTGAGTCGCCACTGGATTACTTTATTGAGCTGCTCAAGGAGACCTATAATGATTTCCGTATTGATTCCCGGCCGCTTGCGGCGCTGGCTGGGTTTTCTGTCTTTGGCATTGGTGATCGCGAGAGCTGGCCCGAAAAGAATCGCTACTGCTACCAGGCCGTGCTGGTTGACAAGTGGATGAGCAAGCTCGGAGCGCGCCGTGTTTTCCCCCTTGGCACTGGCTGTGTCAAGACCGACCTTGAGGAGTCTTTGCTTGCTTGGCGCACGCACCTCTCCGAATCGCTCCGCGATCCCGTCCCCGTCATGGAGCCTGAAAGCATTGCCGACTCGGATGACGAGTCCGACGGCGAGACCTCTGATAACTCTGAGGGCTCTGGTGGCTCGAAATCCACGCTTGTCGATGTCGAGGACATTGGTGGCTCTATTGCTGCCACTGCCGAAGCCAGAAAGGGCGCTTCGGCGTCATCGTCCACCAACGTCAAGACCAAGGAGATGGTTGCCAAGGATTCGCCCACTTACAATGCCCTCACGAAACAGGGTTACACGGTTGTCGGCTCCCACTCCGGCGTCAAGATCTGCCGCTGGACCAAGTCTGCGCTGCGCGGCCGCGGCTCGTGCTACAAATTCTCCTTCTACGGAATCAAAAGTCACTTGTGTATGGAAGCCACGCCGAGTCTCTCGTGTTCAAACAAGTGTGTCTTTTGCTGGCGCCACGGCACCAACCCCGTGGGAACCACATGGCGTTGGCAGGTCGACCCCCCCGAGAAGATCTTTGAGGGCGCCAAGGAGGGCCACTACAAGAAGATCAAGCAGATGCGAGGTGTGCCTGGCGTTGTCGCCGACCGCTTCACCGAGGCATTCACGGTCAAGCACTGTGCCCTCTCGCTTGTGGGCGAGCCCATTTTTTACCCCCACATTAATGAATTTGTCGGGCTTTTGCACAGTGAACACATTTCCAGTTTCCTTGTGTGCAACGCGCAGCACCCGGACGAGCTTGAGCGTCTGGGTCGTGTGACCCAGCTTTACGTCTCAATTGATGCATCCAACAAGGAGGACCTGCATCGCATTGACCGGCCCCTTCACCGCGACTATTGGGAGCGTTTCCAAAAGTGTCTCAACATTCTTAAAACCAAAAAATCGCTGCGCACGGTCTTCCGTCTTACCCTTGTCGGTGGCTTCAACATGGAGGATGCCTGTGACGAATACGCCGAGCTCATTGAAAAGGGTGAGCCCTGCTTTGTTGAAATTAAAGGTGTCACCTATTGCGGTACATCCAAGGGCAGCTCGCTCACTATGAAGAACGTGCCCTTTTACGAGGACGTCAAGATATTTGTCGAGACCCTTAACCGCGCCCTGGCCAAACGCGGCCTTGAGTATGGCATTGCTGCCGAACATGCCCACTCTTGCTGTATTCTGATTGCCCAAAATCGTTTCAAGATTAATGGTGTCTGGCATACTGTCATTGATTATAAGCGATTCTTTGAGTTGCTTGAGAGTGGCGCTGATTTCGGACCCATGGATTATATCGCGCCCACGGCTGACTGGGCACACTATGGTGCCAGTGAGGGCGGCTTTAGTCCCGACGATGTGCGTCATCGCCGTGGCAAAGTCGTCGAGGTATAACAGCCTAGATGAAGAGAGGCAGTCACAGGAAGAAGGGGGCACTAATAATAATAAAAAAAAAATAGAAAAAAAAATTAAATACACATGATTCTCATAAAAATGTCTATATAAATGAAAAATAAAAAAGTTTTGTTTGTCCGTTTGTTCATATATATGACTACTTTAGTGAAACTAGAAGTTGTGGGGTCCCTTTTGGGTTCGTTCAGATCAATAATGGCTGGTGGTTGAGAGGGAGCAGACTCTTGTGCTCAGCAATTTCGACACCAATAATTTACTGCCTGATTCAGAACATTTTTTAGAACTCAGAATATCCATCAGGGCCCCAGCAGTCCGCCCACAACACTCTCACGCAACCGGCCAGAAATATATATATATCTGAAACTAGCAAATTAGCAAATGATGTTGAAGGGACGTACCCACACGCCTTATCGGCTAGCTTCTGGCTGCCGGCGCTGCCAATCCACCGGCGGAAAGCTGGCGCGCGCGCGCGATCGCCAAAGCCAGCGTGCCGACAACAAGAGCAAAACCAAAAAAGACAACGACGACGAAGACTCGGGCTACATGCTACGCCGGCTGGCGCAGCTGGCCGAAGAAAGCCGGCCGTTTAAGGACGACCCCAAGGCCGGGCAGCCTTACTTTCCACCACCCCGGACGACAGCGACGACGGCGGGTAGCAGCTCGTTTGACCTTGCCGCAAACGCACAAAAACACTATGAGTACAAGCATCAGCGCGAGATTGCCATTGCGACCAAGATCCCGCGCTACGCCGACGCCTCGACGCGCGCGATTGCACATGGAAAACCCTGGACTGGCGAAGAACACCTAGTTGACACGGCGCACCGCATGCTACAGGACGCGCACAAGCCCCTTGCTACTGCCACCAAACCGGGTCCGACCGGGGGGCTCTCAGCGCCCCGTGGCCAGCCCAAGCTCTCTGTCTCATCGCGGCTCGCCGCCGCGCGCGAAAAGTCGCTCGATTACAAACTCAGCCCGCGCAAGGGTGGTGGCTCCTCCGAGCCGGAAGAGACCACAGGCCCCACGTTCAAGGAGCTTTACGCCGAGCGGTTCACGGGGATCAGCTCCATGAGCAACGATTTCTCCGCCATTGCGTCGCTGGCCACACAGCGGATCGAGGCCTCAATCGCGCGCGGCGAATTCGAGGTGTTGCCTGGCCGCGGTAAGGAGACCCCCGCGGACCCCAACCTTAGCTCGCCGTATATTGATCATACGGAGTACTACCTTAATAATATGCTCAAGCGGCAGGGCGCTATGCCCGTGTGGATTGATCGCCAGGGTAGCGTGCATGCGCGTACGCGCGAGTTCCGCGCCGCGGCGGGGCGTTCGTGGCTCACGCACGCGGTACACGTTGTCGCGCAGGCCCACCCGGGCCCCGACGACGCAGCGCGGCGCCGGCTTACGGCGCAAATCCGCGCTGCGTTCACGACCCACGCGGGGACCACGGGGAAATGGAAGGCCCTGCACGCAGGGTTCCACGCCGCAGCGGTGCGTGAGCTCAACGCGGCAGTACGCTCATACAATCTGCAGGCGCCCAGCGCCGCGCGGCGTGGCTACCTTGATGTAAATGTGGAGCTCGAAGCGGCTATTGCTGCCGTCCTTCCGGAGCTTGATACCGCAGTGGATAATTACTTGCATGGCACTGCTGCTGCCATTGAGGCCAAGGCGCGCGCCGAGCAGGATAAAAAACTGGGCTGGCATCAGCTCAAGACGAATGAATTGCCCTCGCTACGAGGTATTTTCTCTGCGGGTACAGCTGGTAGCAGCAATGGCAATGGCGGCAACGGCGTGCCGCTCTCGATGCAGCTGCCGCCTGAAAAGGGGCTCATGAAAAATCTTTTCAAAAATCTGTTCAAAGTCGAGGACCTCGAGACCCTCGCGCCCAATAAGAAGCGGTGGGGCAAATAACAAAGCTCAAAGCTTCTAATGTATATACATATCAATAGCATTTAATAATAATAATAATAAAAAAAAAAATAAAAGGACACGAAAGTTCTGTTACTATTAAATAAAAAAATTAACAAGTTTGACTTTATATATAAAGAGTATCAGCCAGAATGTAGATATTAATTAATTCACAAAAAAGTTGTGATTTGAAAAAAAAAAAAAAAAAAAGTAGGGCCCAACCGGGAATTGAACCCGGGACCTCTCGCAAATTGTGCTTAGAAAACCCTAAGCGAGAATTATACCACTAAACCATCGGGCCTTACTTATTATTAGTTTTAAGTAATCTTATATTGTTACTCTCTATGCCACCTTTTATCACATTAAAAAGCTTATTCTATGTCTTAAGTCCTATGTTTTGAGATGACGTTAAAAGCAGCAGCTATCGAAAAATATCAAAACAAAATGGAAGATAAACAAACTACAACAATTAGCCCAATAGGCTTCACTAGACACATTTGACAAAACCATTCTTGATGAATCCAGCAGCTTCTGTTGTGTGAGAAATGGATGATTTTGAGGTGGATGATGGCCAAAACGAAGACGACGATTTGAAGAAGATATACAAAAAAGATGACAAAGTCATAATATGAAATACCTGGTTCATACAGGAAAACAAGCAAAATTAACCTGAGATACTCTTAGCAACAAAGGAAAACCCAAAAACGAGCGAAACCGAATCCTGGAAACAGAACCCCAACTCCCTCAAGAGGGTAGTTGGTGGTGGTAAAAATTTTCTAACAAAGAACGTGACTCTCTACTCAAGTTGAAACTTGGACACCAAAATCCTTCTTGGTATCAACAAAGACTTGGAAATCAATCTCTGTTAAATAGATAGAAAATCTGTTTATTTTCTTATTGAACCTTTTTGTTATTTATTTATTTATTTATTTATTTATTTATTTATTTATTTATTTATTTATTTA
>JAKUCA010000584.1:0-12139 GCA_030567025.1 Geotrichum europaeum | reverse complement strand
AATAATAATAATAATAATAATAATAATAATAATAATAATAATAATAAATCATTTTTTTGTCCCAATATCTATAAGCTACTAAATAAAATATCAAAAATATTAAATTAAACAACAAGGATATAAAAAGGAGACATTTCATTCTTAAGAAATTATCACAACGAGACTGGTCAAGCTGCTTTCCCAACAGTTACTTGGGGGTTCGACATTTGATGGCGCCGAATTTTTCATGAGAAGTTTCATGTGCTGAGGAAAACCTTAGATATATCACACCTGGTAGTTCAATACCAGCGATTGACAAACAACAAAACCTCAGCAAGCAGTTCCAATCAATGAAACCATCAGCAAAAAAGGTGTGGTAAGGAGTCCAAGAATTTAACCACTACACCACGACTTTTTTTGGTATTGAGAAGGATCTAGAGATCAAGTTTTGAAGAAACTTTTCTCAAGCAGCTGCATTCTGTGGCTTTCATTTTATTTATTGTTTTTTAAACTAGACACAGTTATTTAAGACGCGCTGAAGATGAGCCTGGGAACTCCCAGTTCCAGTTCCAACTCGTACTGTCGTCGTTTCTTTAAGAAAAAAAAAGCATTTAGACAATTCAAAGCAAGTTAAGAATCTGGAAGCATGCCCACCGACTTTACTTTAATCCTTGGGTCAAGGATTGGCTAGATAAACTGATTTTCACTGGCCAAGAAGTCGGGTTAAAGTTTTATAGTTTAAGAAATAGAGAAAATATTTGCTCCAAACTGAAGGTTATGGTTATAAATTTAACAAAAAAAATAACATTTTTTAAGAGGGTTAAGAAAATTGTTTGTGGCAGGCACAGACGAACCTAAGAAAAAAGCACAACTCGCAATCTTTACACTGGTATGTCGCATCAGGTTAGCCTACCTCCTCTAACAGGGATACGGCAATTCTAGTGGCCAAAAAGGCCAACGGTAAGGCAAACTTTAAACCCAAAAAAAAAATTATGCATGTAAATGTAACGCGCCAATTTTTCTATATCAGTATCTGTAAGTTTTACCCGCGCTAGTCTATCTTGGGTAAGGGCTGGACCTCATTTGAGGCTGTAGCCAGTAGATGGCTGTGCTGAGTCTGAAAAAGACTAGCATTCACCCCTAAGGCCAGGCCTAGTTAGCGTCTTACCACATTAAAATCCTATATATAGTGTGAGTCTATGAAAGCTAGCGCGGTCCAGCCGTATCACCCTAGACTTTTTCACTTCTGCGAGTCATCCAGTGTGCCTTGTAGGACTTGGTCTAGGGCGTCAAAACCCGAGTTGGTTCGCATATATAGAGAACTGTGCTTGTAGTTTAATAATGACCGACAGTTTTTTATCAGTAGTGTTATTTTTTTTATTATTTTTGTTTCCTAGCTTTTATCTGACTAAAAGGCGATAAGTGTTTTACTTCTTTACTTTATTTTCAGTGAGTTAGTAGTTCTACTGTTGTAGAAAACAAATAGTATGATCTAAAAGAACCCTTAATCCGGCAAATCTACCAGGTCAACGTTTTCTTTGTAAAATGATTGCGTTCTCCTTAATTTGAACCATAACAATACGTAACGTCGATTACACTTTGCACCATTTTTTCCATGGCGGCACCATAGGCTGAGCATACTCGCCAAGTAGAAAGCTTAGAGTTCCAGCTCTTTTCTTCCATTAATCCCAGAGCATTTATTTCGCTGCAAAAAAGCTCAAATTGGGTTGGCCTCAAAGAATTTAAATGATCTAATGAGGGGGGAGGGGGACTGCTCGTTAAATACAACACTAAAGCCGCAGCGCGTTGTTGCATTGTTTTGGTCTAGCACTACAATTTCACTTAAGTCAGGACTAGCGGCACTCTGCTGTAAACCAAAACACTCATTAAGTCTGCTTCTTCTATCTATTCAATCTCACAGGATTCAAGGGGCTGAGGTTAGTATACTTTTTTCATGGTACGAGTTAGATACTGGTAGTATTTTTTTCACCATTTAATGAAGACAATAAAGATCGGGGTAATAAACTTTCAATCAACGGAAGCATCTTCAATATTTTTAATGCCTGTTTAGTTTAAATTTTAATAAAGATCTTTAATGCTCAGAGAGAAGTTTGTAATTGCAAGCTGAACTTGGGGTTAATGGTGATCGCCAACGTAATCTGGGTTCAACTTGAGAGTTAGTGCACTATGGTTGAACGAACAAACTAACCAAACATCTGATAAATCCCATAGTCAAAAAATTATTTTTCACTATCTGAAAGAAAATATAAATTAAAAATGTGATTCAAAAAAAAAGTTTCGTTGCTTTTTGATTTGTGTAAATTTTTCGTGCTATGATTGAAGTTCTATTGGGATAGTTGTTTGGGGTGTATATGTTGCCCTAGTAATCAAGCTGACAATAAAACACAAAATTAAAACTCATTTTACGTTCACACCTCAAAAAACTTGTAATTTGTGGTGGACATTATTATTGTAACAAAATTTATCTGGCACTTTCAGACATAAATAAAGAATTGTAGAGGCAGTGATAATTGCACAATTTTTCATTGCTTTTTTCCCTCGCTTTGAACAATAGTGTTTCTATCTATCTATAGCCACTTTGTTAGACTTGGCGTTAGATATTAAGTGAACAACAAGAAATAATCAAAAACTATTCTTAATAATTTTTGGTTTTAGAAGAAGCAGTGACAAAAATGGCATACGAAAGTGACTTTAAAGACGACTATTATGGCAATCAGTAAAAATAAAGTACAAGATCGGTTTCTCACAACCAGTCCATCAATGTGATCAGTAGCAGCAACAGTGGCAGCAATAGCAACGAAGGTAACGAGAGTAAGACCATGGAGTTCTCTGAGAACATCAACAAGAGTTACAGCTATGGGCAAAGCAACATTACAAGTATAATAACCGCCCCTCCCAAAGCGCTGATGAAACAAAATAGCAACGACGGTAGTCACAGCAACAGTTACTACCTTAGAGTCGATACTTCTGTCGAAAAAGCCGAAAACCATAAGGCCAATCCGTTTTGCGATTCCCGCACTCACAGTGCTTGCAGCGGGCACTTGGGCAGCATGTCGCCTATAGCCAACCGCTTTTCCGCGCAAATTGATGGACATGGTGGAGACGAGCTGCCAAATAATCTACTTGAACGGATTGACCAGAAAATGAATCTGATTTTGGCTTATCGTAGCGTACCACTCAAGGCAAAATTGCCAGTCGAAAGCGCATCGCCTATGGAAACAACATTGCTACTGGTGGCAGCGCTGAAAACTCCTGCTGTGAGTGATTGCCAAAAAGCAACTTCTTGCGATGAAGATGCGCAAAAGAGTGAGCTTATCAGCATCAGCATCAAGCATTCAGACACAAACAAATGCACCAATAACAATAGCGCCGCTCTCATGCAGGAAAGCGCAAATGAGTGTACAATCGACCACACTACCAATTTTAGAGACAACACGAGCTGTGCTTATTTCAAGTTCCTGCAAAAGTCTAAGCTGAAAAAGCTAAAAACAGCTTTGATATTGTTATTCATTGGGTCTATGCTTTTCATTTATGTTTGCTATATCGTGTAGGTATTAACAATGCTCGTCATCCCTTTAAGCAAAAATGGCCACTAACTGCAGCTCTACATCCACTTTGGCCGCGGGTATTATATTTTACAGAGAGACTGTGAAATCAAAGGCCAATCACAAAAATCCAAGCGAGGCCCTGACCGTGCCTGAGCTCAACCTTAATGACTACGTGCCGAAATACGAGCTTATTACTCAAGACGATCAGCAGGTCAAGCGGCTACTAAACAACCCCCCAATTGTACAAAACTTTTTATGGCATTGATTATGCTCCTTCAACGTTGAGCAAGTGTTTTTTTTTTGACATCCGCGACAATGTTGAGGAGCACATACTAGCACACACGCAGTCTGGCTACTATTGGGGTGCTAACTAACGGTCTTGTGATATATTTCCCGGGTGTGGTGCAACTCAGAGTGATGTGACGCTCGATTTGGCCGTTTTATCGCAGCTTAAAAACCGCCTGTGGCTATACGAAACGGACTGTTTCCAGGCTGACTTTGTGCTAAAAGCAACCCAGGATCTGGGGCTCAAAATGACAGTGTAGTTGAGAGTTTGGGTGGATCGGTAGTCCAAGGCCAGCCGCCGCCAGATGAAGCAGATACGGCGCGTCCTCGACAACTATCCAGCATCTTTTATTGGCTGTGTGCTTATTGACAACAAGGTACTGTTCCGCGGAGAGATGAAAGAAGAAGAGCTTATCTCGCATATTAACCCCACCCGCAGGTTTCTCCAGTCGCACGGTTTGGATAGCATTGCTGTAGGCACGAGCGAAATTGGCAGCAAGTGGTCTCCTGCGCTGGCCAGCGCTGTTGACATTCTGGCTGCAAATATCCATCCGTTTTTTTTTATTTTTATTTTTTGGCAATGTTCCTGCAAACATGTCAACTAAGTGGACGTATGATTTTTTATATGAGGGGATTCTCAAGCAGGTGATATCTCTAAACGAGAATAGCACCAACAACAGCCTGGAACCGCAGCAACAGCATCGACTTTCAAAAGTCGTCATTTCAGAAGTTGGTTGACCGAGCGGCGGTGGAAGTATCAAGAACTCTGTAGCTGGGATTGCTGAGGTGCAGGCGCTGCTTGACACCTGGGTGTGCGACTCGCACAAGGATCACGACGACGTCGGATGGTATTGCTTTGAAGCATTTGAAAAACCCAGAAAAATCAAACAAATAAATAAAGACAGCTCGGGCCCTAAGTGCCCTAAAACTACGGATAGTGGCCAAACATGGAATACACAGTGGGGTCTGTTTGATCAGAACCGGCAACTTAAGACAGGTATTCGGATCCCTATGAGTCACGTGAATCAAAAGTAAATAACAAATGTCAAGTAAACACCACTCTTTCGAGTTTCTGACAATTTTAAATGTCGCTCCCCCAAACAAACGATATTTGTCCCCAGGGTTCCTGTATTTAACATCTGCCACGTACCCCCTCGACAGCACACCATCCCTATTATTAAAATTCTTTTCGATTGCGTATTTTTCCTTTTTGCAACGAAAGCTGCTATAAAACATTTCATTAATTGATTAAACATCTCTCGGATTACCTTCTTTTTTTATTTTATTTATTTTATTTTTCTCGTTCGTGGCAATGGAACGAATGCCTCTTGAATGGATTCAGGAAATTCCGCCCGTGACCCGGGCCTGGACCGCTGCCATCACGATCGTATCAATTCTTGAGCAGTGTAAAATTGTGAACCAGTTAGATCTGCTTTTTAGTTATAAACAGGTTGTTGTGGGACACGAATACTGGCGGCTGCTCACCTCGTTTGTCTACTTTGGCCCATTTAGCATCAACCTCATCATGTACGCATACTTTGTGGCGCGGTATAGCCGGATGCTTGAGGAAAGCTTTTATCTGAATCGGGCACCTCAATATTTGTGGTTGATTGGCGTGATTGCAACGTCAATTGTGCTTTTAGCTAGCTTTCTCCCGCTGGGCACATCGCCCTTCCTCGGGCCCTATCTTGCCAACGCTCTCGTGTATCTTTGGGCGCGGCGGAACCCGCAGGAGCAACTGAGCCTGATGGGTCTTTTCGCCTTTTCTGCTCCCTACCTACCATGGGTTATGATGCTTTTCTCGGCGGTGGTCAAATCGACTTCGATCAAGGGCGAACTTCTCGGCGTATTTGTGGGCCACATGGTCTTCTTTCTGGAGGACATTTATCCGAGCATTAGTGGCGGCGTCCGCGTGTTAAGGCCGCCATGGGAGTATTTTCAGCAGACCCAGCAGCAGCCGCCGCCTCCCAACCAGCAGGATCAGCAGCCACAGGTTGTTGAGTGATTTACGTTATGCTATCTAAAACGTCATTTTCTTATCAGCTACCACTACCGGTTAGTATCGCGGCGTGTATGTGAATATCAGGGGTACGCGGACCTACACCGCCAGACGGCAAAGTCTTAGCATGACCCTTTTTTTTTTTTTTTTTTTTTTGCGTGTTTATTAAACTGTTTCACTTGTTATGAATGAGAGCTTTTTTTTTTTTCCAAGAAATTAATTTTCATTTGTACACCTGTAGCTTGCTACTGTTTTTTTTTTTTTTATACACAAACTATCATCATCTTATATGTTTATATGTAAATTGTTATAGCTTTTTTAAGATTTTTTTTTTTTCTTTTCAAATTGTAGCTCAAGTATAGTTTTCTCATGTTCCCTGCGTGTGTATAGCATTCAAATGTTAATGGCCAAGTCCAAAAACCCATAAGGGTCATTAACATCGTCATCATTATCAAAGACAGACTCAGGCGAAAGCTCAAAGGAACAAAATGTCTCCGGCGAAAAATTCTTGAGCATTCCCGAATCCGAGTCTGCAGCTGCAGCCGCAGCATTGAGAATAATCTTGTTGTTATTGAGGTCATTATCGTAATCATTAAGGCGGGGTTTGACATGATCATCATCATCACCAATAGTGGTGGTGCTGGTAACAGAAGACGAGCCCATGGAGAAATAGTCGTCTTCGTCATCGTCATCACCGGCCTGGAAGTCCAGCGACAAGGAGTCGTTGATCACAATAGACGAGGGCTCGGAAACAAAGCTTTTGGGGGAAAGCCAGAAAAAGTCTTCTGTGATGGAAGCAGCCAAAATCTCGTTGGCGGTATCAGTAGCCCAGGTGGAATCCGAGGCCCCACAATTAGGACCAGTGACCTTGGAGCCAATGCTGATAACGGCCGAGAGTGGCTCTGGCTCGGGAGAAGACAGCGACTCAGTCAAAGAAGCTGGTGAGATCGAGGAGATCGTCATAGGAGGCTGCTGCTGCTGACTCTTGAGCTCATCCTTCATCTGCAGCTGCTTCTGCTCCTGTTTTAGCAGTGCTTTCTTGGAGGGCTTTTTAGGTTTTTTCATTATAGTCGTAGAATCGTTAGAGACATTATTGATTTCATTATTAGGTGATTTTTTATTCAACATCTGCTTCTTTTGTTTCGGAGCGCTTGGGGCCTTTTTTGTCTTTGTGACCTTTGATGGCTGATTGGGCTTGATCTTCTGCTGATGCGGCTGGGACGGCTGGTATTGCTGCTGGCGCGCAGTGTCGGCTGTGGTAGCAACAATTGGAGAAGGTTTAGGCAATAGCGGTCGAAAGGGACGGATTGGGACATATTTAGGCTTTGCAAGATTCGCTTTTGGAACTGAAGCTAGAGACGATTTTACCTCCATCATTTGGAAATATTACTGCTGCAATATGGTCGGAATTATTACAATTATTATTATTATTATTATTATAAATATGGTCGATGTGATATGTATATCTGGGGGTATACATATAGATATAAATGTCGATAGGTCATATAACACGCTTGGGAGGAGTAGTAAGAAGAGGATTAGGTAGTCTTTTGCCGGTGAAAAGAAGCGTTGAAACTGTACGTGAAAAAAATAACAAAAAGAACGGGGGGTTTGTTGAGTGAACTTTTAGGAGTTGAAGATCAATTTACTACGAAAATTGACGCTCAGAATAACAGCTAATAAATAATAAAGAGGAGGGATGAAAAAGAACTTGACTTGTAAACGAAAAGAAATGAAACAGATCGCACAGTCAGTTTACTTTGGGGGAGGATGAAATGGGAGAAAGAAGCTAGATTGACATGGCTGATTTAGTACCGACTCTTGCAGACACAATGGGGTGAAGGCTACTACATACTGGTTTAAGGGGAGGTTAGATATAATCTTGATAGAGATAATCAAAGAAAAACAAGAAGGAGAGAGCAAAACTTTTTTTTATCCTTTGAGAGAATTCTCATTGATATTTAAATGAAAAGAGAAACCATAAAAAATTTTCAGTTTGTCTATTTCATTCTGGCACACCGGTCTTTTTCAAGTTTTGTATGTTCCATATGCCCTTTTGGCATGCATTACATAATTGTTTGCAGTTATGCTGACCTAAGCGAGTCTGCTTAAGCTTTCGCATCGTGTCAACTCGGAAATAAGAAAATCTGCCAAAACTCGCGCAAATTGCCTCTTTGGGAATTATTGCTTTGGTTAAAGTTTGCAAAAAGCGTGCAAAACGCGTCTTTTTTTTCTTGTTCGTTTCCGTTCAATTCCGGGGTTTCCACTGCAGTGACGGGAGGGTCAAATGATGAGATGATGTAATACGTGCTAACAAGATTACCACATTATTAGCTAATGAGACGTGTTACCCATCCACCGGATAAGGCTTGTTGTTTTGTTATGGTAACTGTATACGCTGGACAAAGATCCTTTTGGCCGCATCAGTGTCAACGCCAAGTTTGGTGTCAACTGCCCTTTAAAACCCACAATGATGATAATCTTTTATTTTATTTCCCCGTTTTCTCCAGAATCTGGGCTTTCCAGCAAGAACCCCTTCGCTTGAGCGGGCTCGGGGATATTTTCTTGTCTCCCCCAGATTTTTTAGTTTAGCGCCGTTGCTCTGAGTTCAAAACTTTCAACTTCTGGCTGGCTTTCTTTCGCAAATTGCCCGAGTCGGCTAACTTGAGCTGCTGGCTACTTGGCTAAAACTGCCTTCGTTTTTTTTTTTTTTAGGTTTATGGTTCATGCACAAACTTACTTTATAATAGAGTATCACATGACATACATAATTGTCCCAACGTTTACGCACTTGTGCTCTTTATTTTTTCTACTTCTCCTTACGCGACTACCTTCTTCTTGAACAATGGCCATATATATACTTATTGCTTTGTACTGAGACAGTTTAGAGCTTTTGCTCTTGTGAAATAAAAGTCTATCACATGATTCTATTTGACACTGGGAGCTAAATACCAAGGTAACTATCTATGTAGAGCCCAATCTCCAGTGTATGGGTGTTGGCTGGGGCAATTTATTACAAGGTGATCTGGTAACCAGTCCGCTCTGTCAAAATGGTCATAATGTCACGGAGTGTGTACCGCCCGTAGTTGACTCGATCCTCTCTCATCTTCCATAGCTGATTAAGATAGTTTGTCACATTGTACAGCGACAGGCGCGGAAGTTTGTTATACAAAACGCTGATCTTTTCCATGATGAGGGTCTGGTCCTCCTTCGTTTCTGTCGTGATACCTACCATCCATAAAACAAGCGTCTGTGACACTGCGACGGTGGAAGATGTTTCAAGTGAATTGTAGCAGCTTATCGCTTGTCGGCGGTACTCTTGCAGCTTGTCACTTAGTGTGTGGCCATACTCCTCTGAATCCAGCTTGAGACTGTAAAAGAGCAGTAGGGTGTATTTGCACAAATCAACCATTTTCTTAATTGACTCAGGCACATTGTGTGGCGATTCAATATTATTGATCCGGTCAAAAAGTTCCTTAAATCGATATTTTTGATCCTTGTTAAGGTATCGCTTGTCGACAGGATGATAAAGAGGAATGGGAGAGTTGTAAGGAATGGGGTCTAATATGATTTGTTGCGGCGGCTCAACCTTACTGTTAACCGTGACCGTTGGATATTGCTCATGCAGCTCTGCACAAAGAACAATAATGTCCGAGATGGTTGATATGAGTGGCCGGATAGCGTTGTAGTAGTTGCCGGTTATTTTGAGCTTACGCCACTTGTCATGATACAAACTGTAAAGTTGGGGACGTAACCCTCTAGAAATGCCCGAAACGACATCTTGATAAGCGACTGCGTCCAAAAGCACAATAAAATTGCTATAATTTTCAGGTTGCTCAAAAACATTGTTCGTTAAAATTTCAGAAACTCCCTTACAGGCACCTTCGAGATGTTGTAACCACGCATCAATTCGCTGCTCATTCATCTCAATGTTACCGAGCACAAGCATGCATGCAATGGAATATTCAGAAACCCCATTTTGAACAAGATCGTGGCGGAGCAAATTCAGCGCTTTGATCTTGAAATCAACCGATATCTGAGTGTAGCTTGTAGACAAGCTACGTGCGGCCAAACTAGCAACGGCATAAGCAAGAGGCTCGTGTAGCGGAATATATTCCTCTATGATCTGTAGAAATTCCTTGTCGGGAAGTAAAACAGGAATGCGAGATTCTTTGTGCATCCGGAAGTGGTCGAGACATGTCGTGAGCAGTTGGTTGTTTTCAAGGGTGTATGCATGATGCTCTGGAGGTTGAGACAAAACATTGTTGTTGGATGATAAAGGCGGAAGGGTAGTCGCCATGTGAGGCTCTAAAGTAAATGGATATCCCGGTGCTGCATTATTTGGTGAAGGTGCCAGCGGAACCGAAGGATGAACGGAGGACGATGAAAGATGGTTATTATTACCATAGTCATAGTTTTGAACAGGATATTTTGGCGGAGGAAGCGTATTGTGCTGCTGTTGATGTTGTTGGGGGTAACCGTATGAATTTGATGCTAGTTGAGGCAGGTGATTGGGCTGCTGAGAATAATGCGTAGACCCCGTCAGTGGTAGGGGTAACGGTGGTTGCATTGATGTTTCATTATTTATAGGAGGAATTTGTTGGAAATGGTTTGTTGATGGATGATATTGGTTGATTTGAAGATTACTGTTGGTGTTGCTCGAGTTGTTCCATTGCAACGGCGAGGATGACGGTACTGATAATATTGATGCTGGATAAGAAGTGGTCGGCTGGTTCGGATCAAAAACTGAAGTCAGACCCGGCGGTTGGTGGACATAGAATGAATACTGCGGAATTAGCGGGGCCGTAATCGTCGCTGGCGACGTCGGGTTGGAATTCTTGCCTAAGAAGTCGCCAAATTGCAAATGTTAGTCAGCTAAAAAATTACTAAAATAACCAAATAGCTCTCCTTACCTTTCCCTTTATTTGAATGCCGATGTGATCCTTCGTCCTGCCATTTGAGTCGTATTCCATAGCCCTCGCAGGCAAGGTTAAGTCGTCTACAGTTGTAACAGTGCGGCTTGCCCTCATCGCACTTGTACCCGCGTCTCCGACAAGTCCAACATCCTGCAATTAAATAACAAAAAAAAAGAGGTGATATTAATACATGAGATTGAGAACAGACATATTTTTGTTGGGGAGTGGTGAGGAAGGAAGGTTGAATTTAACTATCAAGAATTTTACAATTGAATATTGTAACCAATTAAAATAATTGGTTTAAAAATTTCAACCAATTAGAAATAGGCTCTTACCTGTTCGAAGTCTACTGATTTTCTTCTTTTCCTTGCCTGGTGGTGGTGTCGGACCGGAGTGTTTGTTTGTTGAGGTCTTTTTCATCAATTACAAGACAAATTTTGAGAACTTGAAAAAAAAAAAAAAAAAAAGCACAATTCGAGATGGCAAGAAGAAGGTCGGCTGCCGTATGAAAAAAGCTGAATTAGTTGATTGGAAAACAAAATTTTTTTGGTCAAACTTGAACCAAAAAAAAGTTTAAGAGGTAAACTTGAAAAAGAGAGAAACCAATGTATTTATATAGGTGTGCATAAAAAGATTCTTAAATAATATTAATAAAGAAATTGTATGTGCCATAAAATTACAATAAACAGTAAGCCAAAAAAACAAAAAAAGTTTAAATTTCTTTTTGTGAAGAAGCTGCACCGCATTTGAAAAAGAAACGTTCACATTAAAAAAAACGGTTAAAAAAGTTAAATCTAGCAACTTGCATTGACTAGGCTCATAAAACTTTTCACATTTCTTTTTATTTGTGTTAATGGGGGCATTCTTCGTCACTGACGTACCCTTCTCGCCATGCCCATGTGCAAAAAGTACTGGAGTTCAAGTTCCAAGCCGGTCCAGTCCATAAAAAGTCCTGTTTTATACGTAACAGTTTGTCTATTAACCCAAGCTTTGGGATATTAAAACTAGCTTTGTTTTTTTTTTTTTTGTCTGGGGTGTACCAGCCCTGCCTTTGGTTGCTATCCGGGAACTTCTATTTCGCACGCCATAGAATCACACCCTTTCATTCTGGTTTCGACGCGGTCCCCACACAGTCCTAGAACTGATCCTACAAGCAAATGGCCATGCCAAATATATAAAGCTAAATGATTTGGCATTTCTGAAATAACCGTTTTGTAAGAGATTTATGACCAATAAAATGTTCTTTCTTTCTACAACAACACTAAAAAAAATATTCCTTCACGATTAAGCGATCACCGTAGCAAGATTCTACCCAGCTTTTAAAAAAATCTTTTTGCTTTTTAAATGTTTTTAGCAAGCTTTCAATAAAATTGTATTTTGGTATTAAAATC
>JAKUCA010000583.1:0-12158 GCA_030567025.1 Geotrichum europaeum | reverse complement strand
ATTATTATTATTATTATTATTATTATTATTATTATTATTATTATTATTATAATTAAGTATATTTTAGTTGTTATAACTTCTAAATGTTGTGGAACAACTATTGAAATATTGAAGCTTCATTGAATTTTAATTAAATTCATTTTCTGGAGAATATTTAAAAGACGACCCGATCGTAAGTATGAACAAATTTTTTATCTATCTATCCGATCTAAAACCCCCCTACACGCGCTAAGAGCGTTGCCTTGTCCGTCTCATTGAGATAAGTGTTAGAGCTACATGTCTTCTTTTTATATCCTTTTTTTTATTTTTATTTTTGTTATGTAACTTCTAGATTTTCTATCTATATATCTATCCAATCTCTAGTAACTGGCACAAAAAACTTGATTTGGAGACACAACAACCTCGATCGCCCTGCAGAGACCGATCTTGAGCAGCATTTCGCAAAAATCAAGTATATGGAAAGCACTAGTGACAATATTTATTTGAGCAAGCGACCGCTTTTTTTTTTTTTTTTTGTTATATAACTTTTAGCTATTAGAACAATAAACAGATTTTCTATTTATCTATTTATCTGACTCATGAAATACTACTGGTGCGGTGGTTAAGTTCTTAGATTCCTTTCTGCATCTTTTTCGCTGATTGTTCGTTTGATTGAAGCAGATTGGTGAGGTTTTACTATATGTCAATCTCCGGAATCGATCTATTAGGTTTTGTCTACCTCAGCATTTTTTTAGTTTATGGAACTTTCCATGGAGAATTCGGCGCCATCGAATGTGTAACCTTCTAATACACGCAGAATAGGTTACTTCATCAGTCTAATTGTGATAACTGTTTGATAGCTACACGATTTCTTAGCTCTTTTTATTATTTTACTTTTTTCATGTCACTAGATATCAGAACAATAAACAAATTTTTCATTTCTGTATTGTACTGTTAACGCTTGTTTTCTTCATCAATCCGTCGCAGAACTCGGTCCTAGGTTAACCCAATAACTTATGGAACAGCATGGGGACTTGAAAATAATCACCTGACATGGGTACGGGTTAAAACGGCACATGAAAGTGTTTGCCAAATTTGTTCATTATTCGCAGAATTCACTATTAAAAATGTTAGAGAACGACACCTTGATATTGGCAGCTTATTGTTTTTATTTTTATTTTTTTATTTATTCTTCAAATTTGCATGGCCAACTAAGATACGATCTTCCCCAAGAAAATTTTAATTCCGAAATTTGGTCAAGCTTTTTGTTTCTTTTAATCTACACCACTCTTTACTTTTCATTATTATCACAGAACCTCATATATCCCTATTGTTTCTGCTTTGCAGCTGTTTTGTTTTACATCAACCCAATTTTTTGCATTGTAAAGTTACAGCTCTTTTTGACTTAGCCTCGACAGCTACTACTTTCCCCATCGAATCTCTATAAACTGTGTTTGTTTTTTTTCTTCCACTAATACTATACATTTTTCAAAATTTGAAGATAAACCACTACTGGCTTGCTAGCGCATATTTGATCTACCAATCCCTTTCCTAACTATTCATCAACATTTTTGCATTCAACTATCATGACTCTCAATTCTTCTTACAATCAAGACAAATATATCCAACAAATGATCGGGGCCCCTGAGGAGCGCGAACAAAGGGTGGAAAGTCTTTTCGAAGTCCTCGACCCAACCAAGTCTGGAAGGGTAAATACCGATTCAATTCTCTACTCGTTTAAGGAACAGTATCACCCATCTTTGAATAACGATAACTGTATGCAGCAAGTGTTCGACAAGATGTGCCGGGAAAAGAAGGGATATGTTTGTTTTGACGACTTCAAGCAATATCTCGGCCACACAGAAGAACAAATCGCACTGTCGTTCAAGGCGATGGACACCAAACAAGACGGGCGTTTAGATTTTGAGGAGATTTTTACTGGATTACAGAATTTGGGAGTTGAAATTGACACTGATCAGGCCGAGGAATTTTTTAACATCATTAATCTCAAAGGCGACGGATACATATCCTATTATGAGTGGGCCCAGTTTTTGCTTTTCGTGCCATTAGATGACAATAACTCGGACGAAAAGTTCCCTTTACAAGCTGCATACAATTTTTTTGTCGATGAAGTCGATCTATCATCTGAAGGTGACTACTTTTTAAGTAGTGAGACACTGAATGGTCTGGGCTATTTCCTTGCTGGAGGATTTGCTGGTGTTGTCTCGAGAACATGTACAGCACCATTTGACAGACTGAAAGTGTATCTTATCGCTCAGTCAGGACAGCCAATTCGTAAAGCTGCTTCAGCGGTTAAGACAACCGCTACTTCAGTTGCAGGATCCGTCACTGCTACAATAGCAGAGGCTGCAACTTCAACAGGCAAGCAAGTGACAAATCCGCAGTCACCGACAATTATTAGAGCATTTAAGCATATTTGGAGTCAAGGAGGTATCAGAGCGTTTTTTGTCGGTAATGGCCTCAATGTGTTTAAGGTTTTCCCAGAGTCTGCAATGAAGTTTGGATCGTTTGAGGCTGCAAAGCGTTTCTTTGCTAGTATTGAGGGTGTTAGTGACACTACAGAAATTTCTAGGGCTTCGACATTTATCTCTGGAGGCATTGGCGGAGTGGTTGCTCAATTTACTGTTTATCCGATCGATACACTCAAGTTCCGGATACAGTGCCAATCTCTTTCATCTAAAACATTGACAGGAAATGCGCTGATTTTCAGCACCATGAAGGATATGTGGAACGAGGCCGGGCTTAGGATGTTTTACAGGGGCATTGGCGTTGGCATTTGCGGTATCTTCCCCTTTGCTGCTATTGATCTCGGTACATTCGAGGCCTTGAAACGTACTTTCATTGCTAAGGAAGCTCTTGCTAAAGGAATTCCTGCTTCTGAGGTGAAGCTTAGCAATCCAACTGTTCTTGCAATGGGCGCTTTTAGTGGATGCATTGGTGCTTCGCTGGTTTACCCTGTAAATCTATTGAGAACTAGACTGCAAGCGCAAGGTACACCTGCCCATCCATACACCTACAAGGGATTCATGGATGTTTACTACAAGACTGTCGCAAGAGATGGTTATCGGGGTTTGTGGAGAGGCCTGGTTCCAAACTTAGCCAAGGTGGCGCCTGCGGTCAGCATCAGTTATCTGATTTATGAGAACATCAAATCAATTCTTAATTTAGACTAGTAAATGAGTTTCTACATGTAATTAATTAGGGATCATCTTTTATCTATCAATATATTCGAATAAAAATCCTTTTCAGTTTAATCATTTTTTTCGAGAATCTTGATAATTCCTTTTTTTTTTTCACATATGTCATGCTAAATATTAGGGATGATTGATGTCCCCCAAAGACATGATTTCCATTTAACGTTTTAGGAAATTCTGCAGCGCATTTTAGACGACGCGTATTTTTCGACCCCAACCCAACCAATATATTATTCACACATCTCCATCCTTTCTTTTTTCTTTCCCATGAATCAATAAACCCCACCCACAGCGCCGAAATATGACTAAAGACCAAAAGATCAAAGCGATAAATTCTTCTTCCGTTCACCAGCTAACTTCAGGTCAGGTTGTGATTGATTTAGCCTCCTCGGTAAAGGAGCTTGTCGAAAACTCACTCGATGCACATGCGACTTCCATCGAAATTAAATTCAAAAACTATGGCCTCGACTCGGTTGAAGTAATTGATAACGGAGATGGTATCAATAAAGCAGATTTTGAAGGGATTGGACTTAAACATCACACATCGAAGCTTCGCACTTTCGAAAACCTCACTATGGTCACAACGTTTGGATTTCGTGGCGAAGCACTTTCATCACTCTGCGCTCTCGCCAACGTTATTGTAATTACCTGTACAAAGGATGATGCACCCTTGGCTACTAAGCTTGAGCTTGATATTGATGGAAAGATTACAAACAAGTCAGTATCTTCAGGGAAAACTGGAACGGCAGTGACGGTGTCAGATATTTTTCACGCATTGCCTGTACGCCGAAAGGATTTACAGAAAAATATCAAACGCGAGTTTGCAAAAGCTATCACGTTACTTCAAGCATATGCTATTATTTGCACTGGTGTGAGAATACTAGTGTCAAACACATTACCGAAAGGGTAAGAAATTTCACAAATATATTTGATGTTTGCAAGAGTTAACTTTTAGGTCAGGAAAACATCGGTAATGATTGCGTCCAATTCAAACAAAACACTGAAAGATACGATATCCAGCGTCTACGGAACTGCATCTATAGAATCGCTTATGCCACTCAATATATCATTTGAAATGGTTCATAACACCAGAGTTCTAAAGTTTCTGAAAGGGGAAAACGGGCAGGAAAACACTGAAACATCGATAGTCAAGATTGAAGGCTACATCTCAAAACCAATTTTTAGTAAAGGCAGAAGTTCCGGTGACCGTCAGCTTTGTTACATCAACTCACGTCCTTGTGTTCTTCCGCAGATTACTAAAGCTGTCAATGAAGTCTACAAAAACTTCAACACTACACAACTACCGTTTTTTGTACTCAACTTCAAGCTTGATACTAACAAATACGATGTGAATGTATCGCCGGATAAACGTACAATTTTACTTCATGGAGAAAATATGCTCATTGAACTTATTAGAGAGCATCTTACAATTGAGTTTGAAGAAATTGGCCATTTCGTTCCAAGGAATAAAACATTAGCACCCATAGATTCCAAAACTTCACAATCTGGAAAATTACAGAGCAGGCTATTTTCTTCTTTGATATCCAACTTTTCTAATACTCCAACAAGTTCGAAAGCCAGAAATGCTGGCCAACGTTCTATTAATGATGGTCACAATGTTGTGGATCCGGGTTCTGAAGGAGAGATTCTGGACGATGAAGTTTTCAACCTCCCTGAAAAGCGAAGCGCCGATCGAAGCGAAGAAGCTACTGCAGTTCCACCTGAGAATGCGGAAAGTAAAAATGCCAGAAATACACCATCTGAGGATGAGGATGAAGATTTGTTTGTTGGACCGTCCGATTCTTTCCCTGAACCGACCAAGCGAACCACAGCCAGAAGGTCAAGCACAACCATAGTCGATTTTGATCATTTTTCCATGAAACAAAATCATTTCAACTATAATGAGCCGGTAGAGATAACTCTCTCTTCCCAAAAGGGAAAAACTTGTGAATTCGTTCAATTATCGAAAAGCTCTAAATTTAGCTTTAGCGCTAGGCCTAGCAAAAGATATAAAATCACTAAATCTGATAGATCGCTGGAAGATTTTGGTGAGGTGCTCAGGTATGAGGGACCTGATGAAGAAAACGATCATACTAGTGAAGAAAAACCGAATTCAGAAAATGAGGATAAAACTATAGGAGAGTCTGAAGATCACCGCTACAGCAGTGAGAGTGAAAGTTTAGTACCTGATCAAGATCAGAAGATCAACAGTCTAGAAGAAAAAACGGAAACTTCATTAGACTTAGAAGAGTTCTCTTCTAACCCTGTTAAAATTTCTATGAGCCAAAGAATCAAGTCAGTTGCAAGGCACAGGACTCATAGTCTTGATTTACCTGTACCTGCTTCTATGGATGCTATTCGAAGCCGGCATAAGAGACTTAGCAAGTTAGTGGCTACTAACGAATCCTTCAAAAAGTCTAAATCCAATGGAAGCAAAGGCCTGTCTGATATTCCTATTTCCAATATAGCGGATGACGAAGATATTGTAGAAGGCATGCTCAATTTGTCAATTCATAAAAATGACTTTCTTAAGATGAACCTGGTTGGTCAATTTAACCTGGGATTTATCTTAGTCACAAAGCTAAACGAAACGACTGGCCAGAAGGATTTGTTTATTGTTGATCAACACGCTAGCGATGAGATTTATAACTTTGAACGATTACAGAGAGATACTGTTATCCAGAATCAGCCTATGGTAATGTAAGTATCATCCCTAGCTAAGCAGGCTACATTTATTTGGCCCTACTAACAAAATTTTTGCAGACCTCTTTCTCTTGACCTGACCGCAATGGACGAGCTTACGGTGACAAACAATCTACCTATATTTGAAGCAAACGGGTTTAAACTCACTGTTGATGAGGAGATGCCACCTGGGAAAAAGTGCAAAGTAGTTTCCATGCCGCTCAGTAAATCCACATCTTTTGACACAAAAGATATTCACGAGCTGATTCACTTAATATTCAACCATCCAGGAAACCCTCATGTTAAATTTTCTAAGCTTCGTTCCATGTTTGCGATGAGAGCATGTCGATCAAGTATTATGATCGGTAAGCCATTAACTCCCAAAATTATGAATCGAACTATCAGGCATTTGAGTGAACTGAACAAGCCATGGGTAAGTTTTCCCTAACTAGCAAAAAGCAGATCAACATTTCTTCTGTTACTAACCTAATACGAAATTTTTAGAACTGCCCCCATGGAAGACCTACAATGAGGCATTTGGTCAATCTCAGTCAGTTTGATGAAAAATATAAAGACCTGGAATTGTGATTTGTAAGCGATGCTGAATTGATTGAAAATTTAGTAGCAAAACTCATTTCAAATACATCAAAAGTGTTTTGTGTAATAATATCTAAAGAAATACAACAACTTTCCAAAAAGAAAAAATAAACTCGATCTAAATGCTAAGTATACAAGATTCTTCTAACGATAAAAAAAATACTTTATTACAATCTTATCTGTTAGAGCTATATGTCTTCTTTTTATATCCTTTTGTTATTTTTATTTTTGTTATGTAACTTCTAGATATCAGGACAATAAACAGATTTTCCATTTATTCATCTACAATCTTATCAAAACTTCTTTTCTGAAATACATATAAAAACAAATGGAGGTCAATAAAAAAACTTGAACGATTGAATAAAATTTATTCAGATAGGAGTTTTTGAGATGATAAGGCAATTAAATTTTCAATAAACTTCAATCGTGCCAGTCTACAAATTTTCAACACTTTGATAAAGTCCTCTAAGATTTGGTCGCTTCATTTCGCACAATTTTGTGATTAATAATTTTTCTGTAAATGCTATTTTTTTTGTTTCATTCCATTATTTTTTTCTTAGTTTAAGTGATGATGAGTTTTTGCGTGCTTGAAGCCAGCTTGAGAATAGTTTATAGGATGGTATTTGACTGTGGAGATAAAAAGTCTAGCTGGATGTGCATCTATCTTTTGAAAACATATACAGTATATTTATTTATTGTGTTAATTGTAATTTTAGTGCTTTGCTCGACGTTCTAGCTATTTTGTTTCTTGCTACAATTTACACTGCTACAATTCACACAAATTAATACAAAAAATACAAAAAATTGCTTGGTAGAATAAAAAATAAGGATCTCATTAATAATCCTGTAAGTAAATGAACACTGCATTTTGATAACTTTTGAATTGTAATTTGCTCCATATTAAATGATAAACCAGGAATAGTGGGTGTACATGCTGAATTAATTATTAAATATAACTATTTTTACGTCAATGTCCTGAATTGTTAATAGTTTTAAAATCAATAAACACTTATAGCAAGTTATAGCAATACAGTAACATACTGCAAGAAAAGTAAGAAGTATGAACCAATATTTTGACCTCAACTTTACTCACAGTTGCTCTCCGTAAATGGAAAATCTTTTTATTACTTGCTGTCCATACTTGAAAATACTTGAACATAAGACCCTTATGACATATCAATATAGATACATGCACTTTCTTTTTTATATACCTACTGATTCTACTTGCAGATACTACTGACCTCAAAATTTTGTGCCACTGATGACCAATGATTTTCTAGCAATCCCTGAAAACTTGAAAGATATTTGGGCTTAGACGGATTAGCACATATAACCAAGCATGGATTCAATGTAAGTGAATCATATATACTGGAGACCTGCAGCATAAACAACCTATGTGCTTTGGCGAGGGACTGCTTTAGTTGAGCTAATATAGTGTAATTAGTGGATTCCACGCGAAGCTGTTGTCCTGAGAATTAAATTATAAATGATGTTACATAAAAAAATTAATTATTGTAGACTAAATAATTATTCTAAATATTAGCTGGGTCATGACCGTTTACTTCAAGCTCTACGATAAGTATCAGGTTGACCAAAGTTTAGTAAACTGCTTTAGCTGCTTGCTAAATATCGGAATACTTCAATGCTAAACTCAAGGCATCAAATATAATTTATTAAAAGTTTCTTCCCATTCTCATTTGACCACGTTGACATCTTGAATAGATTTTATTGGCTCCAAGCTATCATTTTGGCTGCTGTAGTATTAGTGATGTTGTAAGTATTTTATACAGATGTAGAATTGGGAGATCGATTACCTGAATGGCATAGTGTGGTCAGCTATCATAAGTTGTTTTTCATTCTGTATATACACATGTACGTCTTTCCTTTTATCCTCCTCAACTTTTGTGCTCATACATACCCACTTTGTATTTCCCAATTTTTTTCTGTATTAATTTTATAAGATGCTTGAAATGATTGGTGGTCCAGACTAATCTCATATTAGGATTGTATAAGCAGTAAAATACTGGGGTAGGGTACGATTGCTTGACTCTAAAGTGGAAAACGTTTAAATATGTATTAATAATGCTTGGGTGATGAAATACAGATACAGACAAATTAGACTTATTTGTAGTGCGAGCCAGTACAGCTACTATCTAAGAGATACAGCAACGTTTTCTTAATTTAAAAGAAGATTTGAACGCTATAATTGCCGCTAGATCTGAATCATCCAACTGAGATATTGCTTGCAGTTCAAGAGCTGAAACCGGGGAGTCGTTTTTACTTCAAACATTTTTGGGTTTCTATAGACTTCCTTTTTATAACTATGGCTGTTGATGTCTTTAAAATCATGCTATCAGCTCTCTCATTTCCCCCTTTAACTAAAAACAGCTCAGGTAAAAGCTATAGCATTCGTATCAAAATTATCAGTATCTAAATAATCCAATCTGGTTTTACTGGAGTGAAACTAACTGACAAGTTAAAATTCCCGTCAAGTAGAATACTTTTTGCAACTTGCTTCTGACTTGATGTACTTTGTATAGGTGAAATCTGCAAATGTATCATAATAAATAATAATATCTGCCACTAAAACTTATTTTCTTTGTTTAGATGCGTTAAGTCTCAAAAGCAGGACTAACTTAGCAGACTGCCGAACGTTCGCTCTAGTAGGTAGCCTGGCTTTTATGGGTATTTCGTAACTGGTCTCACAAGTTCTTGTCTAACGATGACAATTCATCTCTGGGATTTAACTACTGCAAGTTCCTTTTTAATCACCACCAATAAATCTCAAATTTTCTATACCCATGACGACAATGGTTTCAAGTATAAATTCATAAGAAGAAATGTAAAAATTTTTTTTTTAGATTTTTGAGGTCTGTATACAGACGTTATCATTTAAGACCGGGTTTCGGAAAGTGTTCCTGGCAATCCTTTTAACTTTGAAAACTTTTAGCGATTGATAAAATTCTATCGATAACCCAAAAAAAAAAAAAAATAAGTAGAAGGTTAAGATGCAGGCATAAATTCATGTAATGCCAACTTTTAGCATAAAAGTCGTACGTTTTTTTCTTCTTCCCTGGCTACCCAGCATGTACAACAAAACTACGGATAGACTTATTTTGAAGTGGCACATGTAAATAGATCATACAGATGGGCCTTCAATACTGTGCTACAACCCTCTTAAGAAAAACCTTGATATTACTGCTTCTATCAAATGCTTTAATATGTCTACGTACACAAATGATTAAATAGATAATACACGGTTTTGCCAGTATACTACTTTTCCAGGCAGTAACACCTTTTAGGAATAGGGCTATGTGCCAAGAGTTCATTTCAAAGTTGACAATACATAGTGCCCTAACCTCATGTGTAAGCGCAGCTCAAATCTTTCGCCAACTTTGCTTTTCAGGTCTCAAATAAACTAAACTCTCGACCTCAATCTATCGGCTTAAAATATCAAGCCCGTAGAACAACTAATAGCCTGTAAGTGTAAATTAGGTTTTACCTAATAGATGTTTTTTTTAGCTTCATGCACCGGCACAGGTATTTGTTGAAAGAATCTGATTAGAACCTTTAAGACTACGAATGATTCCGCGGAGAGTTTGGCCAATCTGGTTCTTATATTGTATTGTAATCTATATCTGAAACTATCAAGTTTTTAATGATATAAAGCTAAGAGCCGATAAATCATAAAACTAACTGTTCTAAGCTAACTGCTGTCGCCTCTAATTTTGTTAACATGATATTAAATGTTTTTTCTAGCCTCTATTGAATGGTAAAAGTATACATTTTGTGATAAACATTGAGAGCCATTGCCCGACAAAATCTAAAATTTGACTCCCTGAAATTATATCAATAGTAAATTTTGTCGGTTCTCGAGACAAAACACTTTTTACATGTATTAGTCTCTGATTCCTATAGACTAAAAGTATGTTATTAGTATGGAGGTTTTATGAATGGCATATGTTTGTCTGAGTTTAAGGCATAAAACCTATATAACTGTCAGAAAGGCACAATCTTTTATATGTACAGTGGCCAGCTTCAAACTGCCATCATTATTTGTGAAAAAATGTTTCTGAAATAAATAATTATTATGCTAAACAACTTATTATAAGTTGCAAAAAAGTAATCATGAAGACAAGAATAGACTACAAAGTTTTCTCATAGATAAGTAAGCCAGAAAAATCTTTGATGTCACTTTCCTCTTGCAATTTTCATTTATCCGAGCGCTGAAGGTAAAACCAGCAACCAAAACAGCTACACTAACTTGAAATTGATGTGCTGCATGCTGATGTCTGGGTTGCTATAAGCTAGTCTGGTATTGGCGTTCCTAGATAATTGAGCTAATTGCCTTTTTTCTATGTAACAGAGGAGTTATAATAAGCCTGAGCCTCAACCAGTTGAGAATGGCCGCGCTGATCTGTATTGTTAAACTGATTTTTGCAGCAACAAAAATATATATAAGTTACTTTCCTGTCTGTCGCCATCTGTGTACGTATATATTTTGGAGTAACTATATTTCAATACTACACTATCTTTAGAATAGGCAAGTCATGAACAATGTTTACCAAAAAGAGTAACTGCAAAAACCTTTGAAGTCGAATTTTTTGTTTATCTTTTCTTTATACAGTTTTACCCTATAGCGTGCATACACTTACCGACATATATGTCACAAGATGAGAGTTCACATTCCTATAGTCAATACGTCTGCAAATAAACTATGAATATATATGTTTGTAAACAAATGTTCTTAATAGATGGTCCAAAAAGACCTCCAGTCATGTATGAAGCGTAGTTATCCATACATGTCACATAAGTAAAAAAATTTACGTATCGCCATCGTAAGCTAATTTTAGCCTCGATATATTTTACAGATATCTAAAAGCTCACCAGTGAGCAAAAATTTTAGTTTCTTGAGATTCACATAACAAAAATCACTGAAGTTTAAAAAAATCTGCAAAATCCAAATTAAGCTTTAATATACGTAAAAACGGTCATCTTGATTTTTAATGAGTTAGTATAGATCTTTTTTAAGTATTGAAGTTGTTAGTGAAATTGTATGGTAGAATTAATCAAAAAAAAAATAGCTTATGATAACTTTGAAAGCATACACAAAGAAAAAACATTTATAACATGAGTAGTTGATATTGTTAAAATTTAATGTGTTTTAACTGAGAATTACATTACTGTTCACTATCATACGTGAAAAACAAGTATTTATCTAGAAAAAAGATATCACTTATCATGCTTATTCTAAAAATTAATTCAACCATTGGTGTTAGCCAATAGAAAATCAAATCTATTCGTAGTAACTGATTTCAATGTGATAATGAAACTTTTTTAAAAATTGTAAAAACAAGAAGCCAACTTTACAATTGAAAACTAAAAAAAAAAAAAAAAAAAAAAAAAGAGAAGCACTTAACTGTCGGCCATTTGCTCTCTTGTCATCTTTTAGAACTAAGAGCAAACTTAATTACAGAAATTGAGTTTTATCTGTTTTAATGCCAGATGTAAGACATACTAACAAACTAAAGACTTCTGGGACTTGAGATTGGCAAAACTTTTTAAATATTAAAAATTCAAACAGCAGTATGTAGATAGAAAATCTCTTTATTGTTTTAATATCTAAAAGTTAACAAAAATAAAAATAACAAAAGGATATAAAAAGAAGACATATAGCTCTAACAT